>JARFOC010000010.1:1105813-1124066 GCA_031763485.1 Osmoderma eremita
ATTTATAGTCACGATTACGTATAAGCTACTTCAAATAGGTTCCCGTCTCGGTTTCAGTTACTTTGGTGCTAGTTGGGGTGACGTCATAAATCACGTGCATCGATATTTATCCTGCCGCTGCTATAAATACTTTGATTCCCACGAAAATAATGAGCGCACAATAAAAAATCAACCATGCTGTATAATCGGTACATTACTATCACGGATTTATTTCCACTTTAAAATGTTTGCTTATTTTAATTTAAAATAACAATGCATTCATGTTTGCACGTAAAATAGGTATCTACATACACGCCAACACCGTGTTTGCGAATCAATTTGCGAAAAAGGTTTATCTGATCAGTCAGTCATTTACCCACTCGGGCGGACTAGCATTACAAACGTCCGATGCAAGCGCGTATTTCAAAAGTCGACTCGTAAAAGGAGCGAGGAGTTCTTAAGTCGAATGTTAATTAGATGTGCAGTGACCCGGGCGGTCGAGACGGTATCGGCGCATCAACAAACGCCACTCACCAACCGGAACCGGAAACCGGGCAACTACACAAGCGTTAAACCTACCGCTCCGACACAACACACAACAGTACAGGGCCGACGCACAGAAGTCCATGTCGAACGTGCGAGAAGAAAGAAGAAAAACACCGGAGAATACGGAGAAGAAGAACGGTGTAACGAAAAGGGGAATTAATCGACCCATCCTCGATGGCCAACTTATCCATAGATCCGTAGAGACGTTCCCAGATTTTCTAATAGATGACGTGTAGATAGCGGTGGGTTTCTACAAAGAAAAGTGCTTTAATAATGACGACGTTGTTAGTAATATAAGGGATGTACTGTCACTCCGTTTACTTTGCTGTTGTCTTGATGTGTTAAGTACCTACCTGCTCAGTATTTGATACTTGATTTTATTATTTGATTCACGAATGCTTACGAAAATAATGCCCAGACAGATCCTATCACTCAGGTATATATAATGAGGCACATACCTATAGGAACGTTTTGTAAATAATTGAGTATTGCATATAATTAATAATAAACTTGTAAACTTTATGGCAACTTGACAACGTCTACTATCTAATATTTCCGATCAACCCATATGATCAAAATGCCCTTTTTATTAGATTGCTAGTTCTAGATCGTGTCAACTAGGTCTGTCAACGATCGTGAAACACGTATATTCAATAACGTCTTATCAACACTAGATTTAAAACAATACAATAACATTTTAAATTGCAATGGTAGAACTCTAGATTTATTTTTTTCTAGTCTTGCATACTTCATTACAGTTAGCCACGCTACTGTTCCACTAGTGCCTGATGATGCATTTCACCCTGCATTAAATGTAGTCTTAGATGTTACCTACGCAGAGACAAGAAATAATTTTCCGTCTAATAGTAACTTGAAATATAACTTCTCAAAAGCAGATTTTCGTTCAATGTATAGTAATATTTTAGATGTGGATTGGTCGTTTATCAATGGCCTATCTAATGTTGATGACGCTTTACACTCAGCTGTTCAGTTTTATAAATCTGCTCGTACTAGTATACACAAATTCTCGGGGTACATACCCCCCATGGTTTAACACTACCGTTAAGAGAAACCTAAAATTAAAACATTATTATTATAAGAGATGGTAAACAAAATCATCTTCTTACCACAATGAATCTTCACGGCTACGTTCCGTAAATCAAGGCAGCTTATAAGGAGTACCATCAAAATATTGAGGGGAATTTAGTCGCTAATTCTAAGTTATTTTGAAAATTCGTAAATTCTAAGCGGTTCTCTTCCAGAATTTCTGGGTGCTTCGATGTTGACAACTTAACTGTCGATAAACCCGTCGACATTGTTGAAGCTTTTGCCGACATATTCTCCAACATATTCATCCAGAATGTTTCTACTAACCTCAGTCAGTCGTTTTCGGACTTCAATTCAATCCTTGCTCTTTTAGTATTGGATGCTTTACCCCCGATGAAGTCCACCGTGCTTAAAAAAAACTGAAATCAACCATGATTTGCGGACATAACTTGTTACCCACTTTCCTTCTTCGAGACTGCGCTGCAGTTTTGTGTAAACCTCTTTGTGAGATTTTTAATATAGCTATCCATACGTCTACCTTTCCTAATTCTTGGAAAATCAGCAGAATTACGCCAGTTTTTAAATGAGGTGGCCGAAGTAATATTTACAATTATAGGCCAATTAGCATTCTGTCTAACTGTGCTAAGGTTTTTGAACAACTTCTCTATGACAGACTTTATAACTGTGTCAAGCCTTACCTTTCTATTCACAAACATGGATTTCTTAGTGGACGCTCAACTACTACTAACTTGATTGAGCTTATAAAAATGACATATTAGTGAAAATCTTTATAAACGGCATCAGGTGGATGTAATTTATGTAGACTTCAGCAAAGCCTTCGATACGATTAACCATGCGATGTTAATATACAAGCTCTCTTCAATTGGGTTTTATCCCGCAGTTGTTGCCCTAATGCAATCATATACCTATTTGGAATCGCTCGTGTTATGTCACTTGCAATGGATTTTCATCAAGCCAATTTGTTGCATCCAGTGATGTGCCTCAGGGTTCAAATTTATGACCACTTATTTTCAATATTTACGTGAATGATCTCTTGCTTTCGCTAGATCGTCTGCGTAAGCAAGAATGTTACCACATTCTTGCTTACGCAGACGATCTTAAGGTTTACAGCTCTGCTAATAATATTCAATTGAACGTCCATAAATGCGTTTACTTTCACTCGTTTCTCAAATCCAAACATATTTGACTACACTGTGTCTAATGTCAACACCCCCGAAGTGAGCCAATTCACTGTGTGGTTTTTGATTCGCGGTTGTCAATCTATTCGAACGTGGAAGCAGTTTCTTCTTCGGCTTCTAAATCACTTGGATTTTTGTTTCGTTCCTGTAGGAATCTTTCCTTCGATTGTGCGTTGAAGTCTGTTCGATCCAAATTGGAATATGCGTCTGTTGTTTGGTACCACCATCATAAGTTACTAATTGAAAAGAGATTTTTTAAATATCTTTAATATAAATATGACGGCATCTATCCTCCTCGTGGTACCGATTTTGGCAGTTTACTTGAACAGCACAACTTTGAGTTCTCCTGTCCAATCGCAGAAACATGGCTAGTGGGAAGTTTCTTACAAAATTGATTCTTATAGAGTGACGCTCAAGGTACTCATGGTTTAAAAAAAGTCTAACTAGACAACAAAGACATTGTTAATGAAGAGAGTTTATAGCGCATAAAAAATGTACTGCATCTAAGCGAGCAAATTTTAAAATTCTTTGGCGATATTACATTACTTTAAAATTATAATTGTTTGCAATTACACTCACTGTTTTAGGAGTGATTTCGGCTCAGACTTGGGTTTGGATTTTCTCAAAGGTTGCAGATTTTCCTTCATAAAAAAACGTTTGACATGGGTAATATATGCTTAAATTTCTTATAAAGAGCCTTGCACATTGTCGTCTCTGAGCAACAGTACGATATGAGCGAAATCTGATGAGCTAAATCTTAATTTCCACTAAATGTCCTAATCTACTTGATGTATCGAAACATTTTCTTATGCAATTGATATATTCCCATCTTGTTGTCCTACTGTTGCCCTGATGCTACTTGGTAAAAATGACATTTATCTGCATGTTGGACCAAAAAGGAATTAACTCTTATTAATAATATTCCCCTCCCAATATTTTGTTGTAAATACGACTCATAGATTACGCAAGTAGCTGCCAAACTGCAAATGTTATATGCAAAGGGATCGCTTTGGACATCAAAAATTCCTCAAAAAGTTATTTCAGACTAAAGTGAAAGAACCGAAAATTATTTCCTACCTCAAATAATATCAATTTATGCATACTAAATTTTGTAATCTTCAAATTGCGGTCATTAATTGCAATTATTAAAGGGATTATAGTGGTGAACTACCTTTCAGAAACATCCGGTATATAATTCATATTACTAACAATATCGCAAATACAACAATAAAACAAAACGAAAATTCTCGAGTGAGAAAAAAATAGATTGATACAAATTTTGAGAGAAATTAAGGCACTGGCCGCTTATTCGTTCCTAGCATCCGATGGTGAACTCTGGATGCGCACTGGTCAAATAGAATGTTTGGGGTGGAGGTGTGAGTCTATAATGTTACTTGCCTATAACAATCGCTTTTGACAGAATTACCGACTCATAACGCAAAATACTCAAATATACTTCTCACCAGGCTCTTACAACTAAACAACAGACTTTTGATTTAAAATCATTACAACAGAACCAAACACAACTTGACATTTAGCAAAAGCACAGTAATCTCAAATCTAGTGACATTTCGTTCGCATAGGATTGCTACAATTAGCGTTTCGACAGTTGTCAACGCACTTATTTGACATTTGTCATTTGATGCTGTATTTAGTAGTGATAGTTGACAGGAAATATAGCAGAAAAAGGGATAAAACATTAATCAATATTAAAACCATATCAAACACGTTGTATTTCACAAATCAGTTTTCACTTTAGTTGTTTCTAATATATTCGAATAGCCATAACCTATCCATATACCTGTCAAATCATATGATATTCTTTGAATATCTTTACAAGTTATAAGGCAGCCCCGTTATGATACAGTGTCAGCAGTTCGGATGTCAAAAGGCCGCTGTTTGGTTTAGAGAACTATGTTCTACCTCTATCGCTATTGAATTAAGGAATTTCATTTAAAGGAGTTGCCTAATCTATGTGGTATTACCACTGATTTATTTTTCGCTTCTCTTATTAGACCGCCACTTCATTCTAACCTAAATATAATATAACTTAAGTGTGGTAGTTGAATCTATGTTTTGAGAAGATCCAAGCAACATGGTTATGACATCGTACACGTTTTGAACATAGTGTAATATAACATAGCAATTTATAAGTAATTCTTGCCCTATAAGTTTTGAAAATTATTGTTTTCACTTTCCAATATTAACTTCCAATATATAAACTGTCCGGTATATGATTGTCTTTCGCACCTACTGTCATTTTAAGAAATAGCCGAACTGTATAATGATATGAAGAATACAGAATTATAAACATTAACCATATATAGTATTTATTTGGTAATAAAAAGTAGGAAATCCTTAAAGCAATGCACACAACCAACACATGCTTTTTTATATTTGATTATTCTTGCAAGTGCATCGCATGACACTCACGGGAGTAACCTCATCTCTTTGAAGCCCCGAGCTTTGGTTATAACAATAATGAACTACTAGCATACTTACGCAATTTACAATGTAATTTATGTTGTTGATACAATAACGTAGTGTTATGGTTTCTTCGAATTGTCATTCTCAAGAATAGCTAGTTTAAATCGATCATGATCATTAACATACGATCATAGGTTAACTCCTACAACGAATACTTGCATATTTTAATAACATACCACTACAACGATAAGGATTGTATTACATATTACAGATATCTTTAACCCAAGTAAGTTGCTAAGTATATAGTAGTTTTAAAAAATTGTCCACCATTCTTCAATTTAACTCCAGTTATTCCTTAAATAACACTCATTAAAAACACTTCCTTTTAAAATGGGGGATGTATTTACATTATATGTGATTTCAGTACGTTACCGAACATAATTCAAAAAGATTTTAATTAGATCATTATTAATTTTATTTACCCAGTTAAGAACTGAAATGAGTAGGTAAATGTTATGATATCATTTCGTAATTTAATTACTCGACGGGCATAATTAATGAGATTTTGCGTTTTATTTTGTATTATGACGAGATACGTACTACTTCATTAATTTGCTTCTTATGCGAAGGAAAAAATGGAGGTCCCACTTGAAATGCAGGTTTGGTTAAATCAACATAAAATTACCACGTATCATTTGCATATTATTTTTCTCATAGCTGACCTCTGAGTTCAAATAGTTAGGCGGAAGCAAGGGCATTTTTACATATCGACTGGTTGGGCTCTATAGCGCGAAAATTAATTTTATTGTATAAACGTCTAATTTCTAAGAAATACTTTAAATTTTCTAGGCAGTTATTGCCAGTAAAATCAAATCGGTGACATTTCGTATAATGATATAAATTATTTCGTCAAACACTAGGATAGTATTCTACAAGCCCAGATAATTAAAGACGTCTGGATAAACTGCAATGTTACAAATTGGTAATTAAATTAAAAATGAATTTTAATAATAATAATAATAAATTTGGATTCTTTTGATTTATGTCAAATTGACACAAGCTAGGCAACTTCGATGCGCTTCGGAGTTATGAGCTATTAATTGCTGCTAGCTGCTGTATATTGTTTGACACGCCGCTGGAGCTCTTAGACAGTAGCAATGGAGGTGTTGCAGACAAGACTCTCAAGCAATCCAATAGGAAAAAGTCCAATGGATTGAGATCAGGTGATCGTGGTGGCCACGAAATAGGTAAACCCCGATCTACCCATTGATCACCAAACCCTTGAAATAGATGCTAGCTCACCATCATAAAGAAATGTGGTTAAGGATGAACCACATTTATTGGTGTAATTGTACAGGCACATCATCTTGGGAGTTCATTTGTAGGAAAATTATGGTAAGCTTCTCTCGTTAACTGATTCGGCAGAACGTAGGCTCTAATTAGAAAATCTCACACAATACTTGCCCTCATATAGACACAATACCAACTCGATGTTTATTTCGTCTTTCGAAAAGACCTTAAAATAATGTAATAGTAAGTACGCTGGTGCAGAAGCAATTGGCAGGATTCAGTTCATTTAACATAATCCGTAGGGACAATACTTTGAATCCGTTGAACATGATAGAGGTATAATTGCTGCTCATGTAATATTTTCCAAATAGTGTATTTACAGACTCCTTCCGCCATTGCAATTCGCTATGTACCAGTTCTTGGGTCATCTTCTACTTGTCACAACACTCACTCAATAGATTGATGCTAAATCATATTAATCCATTCATTTACTTCACATAACTTCTCCCACTTTTGAGCTTACATGAGATGTATATTGCTGTGGTCTTTATCAGCATCTTATCGTTTCATTGTTATCGTTCAGATTCGTGAGCCAGGAAGCAATCGCTACCGTCGAATTGTTGATCATCTGTGTTAATTGAATACGCGCAAGACTGCCACCTATACGATTGTAATTTGAAAGTAAGGGTAATATGAGTCCAGCCAGCGACAAGAAATGGGCATAAATAATGTTACTAAATCAAAAAAATACTTTATTATTTTTATAACTTGTAAATTAACACAAACTATTAAACATTACACAACACTACACAACAGAAGGGTTTTGAACTAGTTTTACGCACCACATTATGAATCTACCAGACGAGGAACGACACGCCAGTGGAATTCATCGACTCCAAGTTGCTACCACAGAATCATGAGGGCGTTCAAGAAGGCCGTACCTGCAGTATAGTGGAGAAACCGTTCGACAATGCAATTACATCATAGTACAGTACAGTAATAATGGATTGCCGTGGTGATGATGACAGGGATATTGGATGGTTGCGAGAGTAAAAATAAACAAATTGTAAAAGTCAGAAAAAGTAAAGTTGGTGAGGGGAAATAAAGAGAAAATAGTAAGAAAAAGAGTGATAAGAAGGAGTGATTAGGAAAGTGAGGTGAAGGAAGTTTTGGAAGGAGGAAAAGCAGTGCCGAGGGTGTAGAGAAGAGAGAAGTGAGTGGAACACATATATTCACACAAAACACAAGTTATATTTTTGGTATTTGATATTAATTCATTCGTTAAGTTATATATGCGTATTATTGATAAAGTAACATTTCGAAATCATATTTTCAAACACATCTTTAGGTTTTTTTTTTGATATTATTTAGATCAACTGAAATTTTTGATTAAGTCATTAAAATATTAATTAGCAAGTGTCAACTAATTGACATTGAGAAACTGCCAGGCTCGTGTCAATTTGACATGAACAACAGAACCTAAGTTTATAAATATTATTATTATTTAAAATTCATTTGAAATAATTTTATTGGTATTTTGAAACATTGCAATATATTTTTCATCTTTCATACAATAAATCGGCATATACGATAAAAAATATCTTTGATTGAATTGTAAAAAATCTCATAGAACTTTGTTTCTAAACTAACTAACTAACTAACTAATTAACTAACTGCAACTTCAGTCCTCTTTTGTAAGCAATTTTCGCAGCGAAAATTCTGTAACATTAACATGTTAACATCTAGTGAAATAAATTACTTATATGAATTGCATGAACACATAATTGACAGTTACCAAGCCGTCAGTGTTACAAACGTCCTGTCTTCAATAGTATTCCCAATAGCAAGCATAACATGCACATCAACAAATTATTATTGACATTACATTATTATTTTACACCATTTTTCTGAATGTGAAGCAACTTTTGCGCCACCTGTATAATACATCCAGGACTGCTCTAAAGACAAGTTTAGAATTTAGCATGCATAGAAGTTTCAAACTATAATAGGTAACGAAATCAAAATAACGTCCTGAACAAAAGTATCTACAGTAAAAATATACGTATTGAATATGTATTGCGCAAATTATGCATAAATACATATATCTGGTGAATTTGTTTCAAAAATTCTGCAACTTCCTTGGGAAGAAAACGTAGAAATTTTGAATAAAACACATTTTACTGACTAAGCTACATTTACCTTTCTTTTGTTTGTCTTAATTAACAATTAGAATAAAATAATTTCTTCATCCAAAGTTGAAATTTTGCACTTTATTACCAAATCTTAGTATAAAATAATATTTTAACAATTTCATAGTAGATAATAATTGGTGAGGCACTCAGAGCTTCCGGGTTGTTTCCTACATTTATTCATTGAAATATACTAAATTTCTTTTCCATTAATCCATTAGTTATTGATCTCGTACAAATCCTCATGCACAAAACCTGACACGAATGCAGTACCCTCAAAAGATCAGCTGATTTGTATCCAAACGATTGCTCTCTTTCGGGTTTCCTGAAAAGAATAATTTATAATAATATACAAATACGTAATTTGGACGAACTGAAAGCCCGTACAATACTGCATGTGTTGGAATAAACCCAGAATTGCCTTGAAAGATAAGGAGGACATTTAGAAAACTTGCTGTGAAATTAGACTTCACCTTTGTTATGCTGTTTTGTTTGTCTTAATTAATTGTTAGAATAAAATAATTTCTTCATTCCAAGTTGAAATTTTGCACTTTCTTTGTTAAAAGCATAACCAAATTCTCTGTTTTGCGAACCCAAATAATATTTCCGTACCAAATTCCACTATACATTCGTAAAGAAAAATTAACAATTTCTTGTTTCGTAGTAGATTAAAAATTTTCATAGTATGGTAAGATTAGATAATTACTTAATAATACTAGCCATAGATCTACACTGACGACGCGTTAACGTATAACTGGTTGCCTACCATGGAAATACCTATTTGTAACGTAACAAAAAAAGCACGGTACATACCGTGCTTGTACGCATGTATATTGCGGCATACTTTCAAAGTTTGTATTCACACGTAGCAAAAATATCGCTACGAATACTGGGTTGGCCGTAAAAACGTGAACGTCCGTTTGTGAAATTCGGACTAAAATCGAATAACACGAGAGGATGTGCAATCGAGTGCGGCAGTCATTTGAGAAATGTCCGTTTAGCGCACTAACGTTCGACTGACTGGGCAAGGGTTATAAAACATCCTCGATGTGAAATAGAACTAATTTTAGGGCAACTCAACCGTACAGAAATCATTTCATTATGCGCTGTTCTATAGTGCATGAAGTTAAAATAGATACTAGATAGGCATCTTCAACAAAGTGAAAAAATATTTCCTAACACACATACATACGTTAACGCCTATTTATTTCTTTCCTTTTTACTTTCTTACATTTACTTGTAAGACTTTGCTGCAGTGCAACATAGAAGGCAAGTCTTCAAAACGCGACGGCAGTTACGTTAAACAATACTCCTGGAGTATAGTTTATACTTATCCACTTTTCATCAAAAATATAGCATTATATGATAAAATCACAAGTACGGTGAATAAACCATAATAGATTTGATTAATATTTATTTCCTTTGCTTAATCATTCTAGTTTAAATAATACCACAGGTAGGCTACAAGATTAGAAACCGATTGTTGGAATATTTATTACGAAACTGTTTAGTTTCCTAATCAATATCCGAACAATCGGTTGCCGATTTATAAATGATAAAATAGTATCTACTTTGGCTAAGGTGAGTTGGAATAAGAGCAATCGTGGGGTATGAATGAAGCTTATAGTTTCGGCGCCTATAACTCCAAAAATATTTGATTGTTTGATTTTAGTTTACATCTCGTTCAGAGTACTCGGGTTAATCCAATACCTCTTCGATCTCCTACTCATCTACTCGTTGGCATTCTACTCATATATTGTTGATTGGCGTCCACAGTATGAGGTCTCACCAAGTTGACTGTGGATAGCGCAGCAACATGGTGCTGCGTTAGTTTCATTGGTGAACATCCCCGATCTCCTGTATAACTACAGGATCACAACATTCACTTGAGACGGTTCATTAACGAGAAGTTTGGTTTGGGATGATCCCGGACTCTATTGAGAGTGTTTTTGCAATCCTTACTATGTATTCCCATGTGGGTTTCATTCGGCAAACGTTGCGTATTGTGTCGTTCTTAACAAACCATGGTCTTCAGGGGCTATCAGGAGCACCTTGTTCTGGAGCATCTGGATCCTCTTCAACCAGGAGCATCTTGTTCTGGAACGTCTAAATCATTGAGTCGTAGGTTTTCATCCCGATGTTGACACCGCAATTTTTTTTGTTTTTTTTTTTGAAAGCGCCATATATCCGTAAATTGTCCACTAATCGTTGAAATTTTGATCGACTCGGACGATCTCTGTTGGGATAGCGCTGCGAATAAAGTTTTGCAGCTCGATAAGTATTATCACCGCATTTAAAATAAACTCGAAGTATCTCTAAACGCTGTTCCTTTATTTTAAAAAAGAAAATCACCTTGACAGACGTGAGACACTTGTTTTTTTTCCAGACAATTTGATTTACTAGGTTATCATATTGTAGCACCGCAATGCATTTCGATTCCCGCACGGTGCCAGTCATTTGTCTCCAATGCTAGTGGTATTTTTACACACGACTAAATAATTATTTTGTTACTTTTATTTGAATTTTCTCTTATGTAAGGTATACTTGTGATACATTGTTATTTTCAGAAAAAAAAATCTCCATAAGAATCATAAAGAAAGTATAGTCTAATTTAAGAAAGAAACTTGATCCTAAAGCCTTAAAATGCTTAAAGGTTATAAATAATTGTATCAGCTGATTTTATAGCCTACATCCAGCCATTTAATTTTCCGTTTCAATTATTAGAATCGGCCTATAAATAAAGGGGGTGCGAACTCGTCTTTTTTTATAAGACACGCCTTATAACGCCCTCTTTGGTCAGAACAGAATATGAATTTTCGGATAATAGGTTTATATATTGTGGGAACAATATTCCAATAACAATATTCGCCCAAATTTTCCATGTATTTAATCATATCCATCTACGTTATACCAAACGCCGCAAAAGGCACAAGAAAAGAAAATTAGTAAAGAGGATTCTTTCCCAAATATCATCCTCAATTCCAAAATTTCACTTGTGTCGCGTCCACCCTTCAATTTTAATTCCTTGGCGCGGACGCAGGGCAAATAGTAATCACCTAATAGCCGGTCGTAGTGTTAATAATAATCATAGACAGTTCGTTCGGACAGTCGCGTCTCCTACACCTACTATTACACATAACGACTGGTAGGTTAAGACCCCCTACACCTGTGCCGTGACGTCAGGCTACTTCCTGTTCTCACGAGATCCCATCGCATCGAAATAATTACATCCGAGGTAGCAGCGTCTCAGTCTACCACTTTGCCTTGTTTATATACGAGGTCGAGAAAGAAAGTGGAAAACATTAATTTATTGTTTTAAAACACGGGTGGTTTCAGCAATTTATAGAAAAAGAGATGTGTATATCAAAATTAACCGGAAAATGATGCGATGAAACTTTTGTAAACACAATTAATTTAATAGTCTAAAAGATTTATTAAAAGTTCTAATAGCTATTTTTTTAAATAAGGCAACAAATAGTTGAGTTAATGTGGCGACTGGGAATTTCAGAGCTGAAATGCAGTCGAGGCTTTGAACCCAATCAAGTATTCAGCTGCAAGAAGCTTTAAACAATATATTGGTATCAATAACTGGCCACTGCTTGAGGAGAACCTCAGCAACATTGCTAGAGAACTTTGGAGGAGATATCACCATGCTTAAAAGACATGGAGATTGGAAGCAAGCTTTTTTCCTCAAGAGATATATATTTCAATTAGAAATACCGTTTTATATTTTTGCTAGGTCTACGAGTGAACGCCGTAGGGTACATTGAAGAATCAGCGGCTAGCAAATCCAACATAAGTAAAAAGATTTTAACAACCAGCAGTAGTAATTCAAGTGTTGCGGTTTTAACATCTTCTACAAGCCGAAGCATAATTATTAACAGTAAACTGAAGGAAACTATTAAAACGAATGTCGAAGAACAAAAACCATTGGTTCTTAACAATTGTACTAATGTAAATATTAGCATTTATAATAAATAATTAATTGTGTTCTGTTTTAGATTTGGTATTATTTTCAAGTCACTATAACTTAGTTTACGAAGTATCAAAGTTTTTTTACTGCCTAGGCATTTTTTCACATTTTTAATGCTTAGGCAGTAAATGTGACAGTTTAGTGCACATCAGTTGTGACTAAAATTTGGGGTTTAATGTAGATTGGTGAAAGAGTATATTTTAAGCCAAGGGAGGAAAGTGCTCTATTGCTGGCCGCGGGCAAATATTATAAGCCGAAGGCTAGGTTTGTAATTGCCCAAGGCCTGCATTAGCACTTTCCTCACGTGGTTTGAATGCGATTTTTTCCCAGCCAGTCCAATTTTAACTAATTAAATATCCAAAAATTATAAAGACATACCTGTAAGTGACATGATACATAGTAACCTTAATCCGTCAAATATTTTTTGGAAACTGTCAACTTAGCCTGTGACTTGCCTGCGACTGTGATGAATGCAGTAATTTTATTGGTCAATATGATGATGTACAGTTTTATCATAAAAATGCCACTTAGGGCAGAAAAGTACAATATTCCTCCCTGCTGGGAAAAACTAATTTTTTTACGATAATATGATACTTTTATAGTGTAATAAGTGATTTAACTAGAAAATAAAAAATATACTTGCAAAATTATACATATGGCTTGTTTACAAATTAAGAATTTACTACAAAGCAGGTATATGAACTTATTTGAAAATTTATTTAACAGGAAAGCAGTTCCACCAGCGATCTAAGTACCAAATGATTATCTTTATGTCTAACAATATACGAGGAAGGAACATATAAGTCAAAGCAGTCATTTTTGTATAGCATTTATTATTGGACTAAATACGGATTTAAGTTCAAACCGAAGGTGTTCCATAATCGACCCACGCTGATTGCACCTATGCATGTATTTCGTCGCATGCTGTAACCTTACTTATGTTGGACCCATATACATACATATATAGGAGTTTAAATACACTCTGATGTACATAACGTACCACAAAATATACACACCTCCGTAGAATATGAAAGAGTGAACCTTTCACGGATGTATAAATACAAAAAATAATACCTCCTCGCAGAGGAGTCGGATTAATCAAGGTACACGGCACATATACACTTAGTACAATGATCTTTTCGGCCAACCGCGCTGTAGGGATTTTTCATCAATCACACACGTAGGAGATTTTCTCAAATCCTTTGTCTCTGAATCAATGAATCTATCAATGCAGCTAGAAGATACGAGAAAGTTGTACAGTTAGGTGAATGGATACTGCGAGATGTGTATTCCCCGATTACTTCGCCACAGTATTAAAGTAACGGTAACGGTGATTTTTCACAAAACCTTCTGCAAGCTATAATTGAGCCCCTGTTTCTAAATCCACTCAATCCATAATTTTTTTTTCAATACGTGTAACAATAATTTTTAGATGTAGGTACGAACAATTTCGGTCCCAAAATTAGCCAAACATTAGCCCAATTCTTTACAGTTTGAAGTTGAAAATTACATCTTAATAAAAAAAAAATTTACTATGGGATTCCTGGTACTTCTCTGGAATGATTCAAATCGTACCTTTTCAAAGTAAATAGTTCTTCCTAGTCGTTTATGGGAATTGACTCTGGCATTCTCCAAGGCTCAGTGCTTGGTCCAATACTTTTCCTTCTTTTTATCAATGACATTACCAATTTAGCGGGGAATTATGTCTGTTTGCCGATGACGCTAGCATCACTTGGAGCAGCCCAAACAAAGTAGATCTGCAATCGGTTATATCTAGGGACTTAGCCATCATCAAAAAGTGGTGCAACTCCAATTGCCTTTGCTATAACAAAGGAAAAACGGTAATTCTACCTTATAAAGGTGCACTGCAGCAACCATGTGTTTTCGAAAATGATACTGTCAATATAGTTCCATCTGTGTCAGATTCCTGGGTCTTATCGTTGATGACATTCTTAGATGGTCCCTCCATATCGACTCCCTCGCCAAAAAAAATGTCTTCTACGTGCTTTGCAATTAGATTTCTAGCCAGGGAGCTTAGTCCTTAGGTTTTTTAATTTTGTATATTTTGATTATAAATTGATGAATACCTTATCACCGACAAATAATGGCTCAGAATTTCCGCGAACTATTCTACATACCCTATCGTGAAAATATTGGTAAGTCAGATCTTTATAGAAAAAAAATTGAGTTTGATTACAAAAAGAGTGAAGAGTGATTCTTGGAATATTCAATTCAGCTGCAACACTGTTCACTAGCAAAGGTCAAATGCCCTTTTGAGAGGCAAAATTGCCATTTACCCTCATCTGTTGTTCTTTTTCTCGAACTCATCATCTGAAATAGAGTGAAAGCAATTTTTTTTGGTGCAGACAAAACTATTCAACATATAATTGACACGGGGAAATATCAACACCATGTCGATATTTCCCTGTGTTAAGATGTCGCTATAACTCCGGTAGGCCAATATGGCGGCAATTGCGCCGTAACCTAACTTTTAAAAACTAACAACTACATTAAAATATGCGCCAGAAACTATGGATTAAAACAGCATAACAGTTGTTATACTAATGTAATTATTTAAAAGTCGTATCTCAACTTCCCTCAAAACACTAAATTTACATAAAAACAGTTAAAGAAAACTTACTTCAATACAACGTAAAAAGAGTCTGTCTAGAGAACTGTCATTCACTGAGTGTTAATTTCGGTAAAGCCCGCTAGGCTGTAGGACTATCCAAAACACCATTTTTTAAACTACAAAATCCTAGCTCTCCCGGCGCTATTCATCCTTGAATCGATCTTATTAATTCATCATGATCATGATCATGTTCTTTATTTACCTGTACCCAATATAGAAGTAACTAAAAACTCAATCATCTATAACGCAATCAACCTATACAACCATTTCCCAATCCAGCTTAGATCGATTCCAACCAATATTATGCCGTAATATGCAGTTATATTGTTAGAAAACCAGGAAAATAACAACTTGCTAAGAACTAAGGAATCAATTTCAAAGAAATGATGGTTATGTTTGAACTAATTTGTTTTGTTTGGAAAAAAACATGGCGCGTTGCCATGCCAACTGGATTTTGTGACGACGCACTGATGGGGTCAATTAGTTTAGATCGAGCTCGTGTTATTTTACTAATTATTACTTCAATTTTCAACAATTAATAGGGTATGTGTATCGTGGTAAATTACGTAAAAGAAAATCGTATAATGCTTTCTAAAAGTATAAAGAAATTAAGTAAATGGAAACTAGATCCACTTTAGAGCGATATTAGTATATCTTAATTAGCATCTAGAAGAAAAAGTACGTACTCGCATCTTAACAAGTAATAAAAATGCCCAGATATGCAGTTATATATTTAATATGTGTGAACCAAAGTTAATTGCGAATTAGAATGAAGTTCCGTCCTAACTAAAGATAACTGTTCGCGTTGTTAATGTTGGTAACCTTGCGTTATTTGAAACAAAGGGGCTCCCACACCATACAGAAAGTCTCTCATCGCGTTACACGTACAACTTACGCGCACAACGTAAATATTCGTCTTCTTTTTACACGCGGAAATTTTATAATCCTCTTTTGTGATTTGATCCATTTTTAATACGAGCCAGTTTCTTTAACAATAACAGAAGTATGTACATACACGATGCCGACGGAAACTGGGATACAGATAAAGTGATGTCTCTTCATTTATGTAACAAAATATAACGGTATGGTACGCTACGGTGGTGTAATTTTGCGTTTACATGTTAGTGCTGCGCTTTTATTTTTTGCGATTTACTCACACAGATATACTATTTCTGAAACGGCACTTAAAGAGCTTTCTAAGACTCAAGTGATCCTTTTTATTACCGTAGATTGTGCACGTAGTTTAAACAACAAATACACCTAATGAATATGTGAAGCAAATACAAAAATGAACAATTGATATACTTCGTACATAATACTTACGCACTTACCTGGCCAGTAAACGTCTAATGTAAGCTGTTTTATAATCTGGATCTAAATATACTGTTGACAGTTTTAAGGACAAGAACCGCAAAATTAACTGACGAAACACATAAATTAAAGCCTCGAAAAAATATATACATCTTACAGCAATTACGTTGCTGTTATTATACTTCATGATTCCAGTATATAATTGACTTCTGACCTTATTTCCGCCGACCTTTAACGTCGTGTCCGGTCAAAAAAGGTTGAAATTTATCCAACTCGCCGCCTGCTCACTTATAAATATTCATAGAATATGCAGTTGTCCTGTAATTAATTTCGAAAGAATTTTATTTGCCTACCGTATTATTCAATAATATTCATGAGCTATTTACTAAGTGACTCTGTAAAGAATAAACAGTGTTACATTGTATGTTCGGTCCACATTTAGCTAGACTGCCACCGTCGATGGGTATTGCATTTGCAATGTATTTTTGGCCGATTTCTATGGCTGAGGTTGATAAATTAAAGAATACGAATTCTTGTGGGTTCGATGGGATTAATATCAAAACTATAAAATATATTAAACATGAAATTATACAGCCAATCGTAGTAATTCTAAATGTATCCGTGCTTGAGGAGGTTTACCCTTCTTGCCTTAAAATTGCAAATATAATTCCGGTCTTCAAGAAAGGTGACCCTACCCCTATATTGAATTATAGGCCTAAATCCATATTAAGTACTTTTTCTAAAGTCCTTGAATCTGTTATTTGTTCAAGAATAACTAATTACTTGAACAAATACAAATTTTTTTATTGATAGTTGTAGCCTATTATTTCCTGTTCACAACCTGTTGACATGCCGAGTATATACATCAACAATGGTCACTTATATCTTAGCGACGAGAGGAACTATCGGACTAGATTTGCCTTTGCATTTAAGAAAGATGAATAATCTAAAGGATTTTAAGCGAGATTGCAAGAATTTTTGAAGTAATAAGTGCTGCTATTCTTACGAGGAATTTTTATCATAGATACCCGCCCAAACTTTAACTTTTTCGGGGTACTGAGTTCTTTTTTACGAACCAGATGTTGATTTTCTCGAAATTAATATCGCACGACTAAGGCATTGTACTTGCCATGACGTGGAAAGGAGGACTCGTCGGAAAACAGAATATTTCTTTATATTAATTTAACATTTTTAATACTTCAGATCATATCTATGTAAACATCCAAAATGCAGCCAGGTTACTACATATTACTTTTTACACGTCAAAGTATGGTTATTGTAACTTACACATTTTGGGCTAGTATCCACACTTTTCATTATTTGATCACCAAAGAAATATAACAAGTGTTGGTTACGTAAAACACTGGCTGAGTGAGAAAATATACTTGAACAACAAATAAGATAATGTGTTGCTTGCCGCTTCTTTCCAAAATCACTACGAAAGATTATATTTAGCAAAGTAAGATCAATTTACGCCCATAAATATTAAATAACAATATAAACTACAAAATAGGATACGGTGGCTTAAAATAGAAAAAAATAAAAAAAATATACCCTTACCACCTCGATGAGTGAAGAACTCGTGGATACGTATTTCTGCAACTAAGTTGCCATCCTCAGCAGAATCTACGAAGGAAGATAATGTTAGACGTCGCACTCT
>JARFOC010000010.1:1124166-1135751 GCA_031763485.1 Osmoderma eremita
TGAGGAATACCTGAAGCTATACAATCAGACGTGTTGTGTGATCTCAGAGGTATATTTATATATTTTTTTAAATATATATACTTCATTTTTTGAACGTACTTGCCGGCTATTGGCAGAAATCTTCTTTCTTTGAAACTGATGATAACGGAAAGAGGTAAACGATAGAGCCTTGCAAAAGGCGTGTCTCACTAGAGATTTACAATTAACTGTAATAAGGGATTTGGTACGAGGTACTTTCTAACTTCTCAACCTTATATAGCCGAAAACTGCATTTACATCTTATTTCATACGTTTCTTGACTTTTTTTTAGGATATAACATTGGGTAATAATTATTTTACTTTTACATTGTCTAAATCTAATTAAAAATATGAAATTCCCGCGTATAACGTTAATTAAATATAGGAATAACTTGTCGTTGTTAAACATTCGAGTTTTTAGAGCAGAAATACTTATTTATACATACAATTAGCTTATGCAATCGATATTCAACTGAGCTCGACTCACGCAATCAACAAACATCATTTCTAGTTCTTAATTGCCTTGTTTACCAAACTTTTTTTATAACTAACATACTAACAATAAGAGATATGACGAAATTTTAAGCATTTTCCTAGGTCACAATGTTATCTAGAAGTTGGATTGCATACATATGAATTAATAAGGTTTTTTTTTTGCTTTTCTCCTTGCGGGGAATTGCAATTAATTGAAAACAAATTAATAAATAAATTAAATAAAAAATTTCTAGAATAGAATAATAGTAATTTATGCTAGAAAACATGTTGTTAATTCAAGAGCAATTTATTACATTATTGAGAATACATTTGAAATTCAAAAGTTATACTGAAGAACTATTACTAGCTTTGATGAAGTATCATGTTAATTCATGAGTGGGCAACTATTCTGGCTAAACCTCTTACCACAATCTTTAATTTATGTATACACTCCAATAATTTCCCAGAATTATGGAAAATAGGTCGGGTAACACCAGTTTTCAAAAAAGGTGACCAGACAATCATCATTAATTATAGACCGATTTGTATTTTTTCCCAATTTTGAACACCTTCTCTTCACTGAAATTTTTAAAAATGTAAATCCTTATTTATCTTCATATCAGCACGGTTTCATCTCTTGGAGATCAACAATTACTAATTTGGCTAATATACACAGATCTATCAAAATCATTCGATGTAATTGATCACGAGTTATCAATAAAAAAAGCTGGCATATTTTGGTTTTTCTGACGGCTTGATGAAGCTCATCGACTCTTATCTTGAGAATAGATACAACTATGTCAGTTACAACGATTATTCTTCAAGGCTCCAACCTAGGACCCCTGCTGTTTAACATTTTTATTAATGAATTGTTATCATCGCTGAACTGTGACGTTCTGACATACGCAGATGACCTAAAAATATACAGAATGGTTAACAGCCATGTCGACACACGCAGCCTGCAATACAGCCTCACTTTTGTGCATAATTGGTGTGTGGAAAATCGTTTAAAACTAAATCTAAGGACCCAAGTCAACCAAGTTCTGAATCCGGGACTTGGTTGACGATGGTAGCCCACGTAATATGTACTGAATTTATTAAATCGATTTGAATCAATGACTTTCTAAAGAAATGCCGAAATACTTTCATAGAAAGTATATGCCACACCTTGACTAACGGTTAAAAGACAATAACTTAATTATGAATCAAAACAAATACTGTTTAACTCTGAAGGTCAAAGTTATTCATCCTGAGCTGTAGTTGTGATTTATGGAATTATTTGAAAGGATAGTGGTGACCTACACCATGCGAGTAAAGGGCTCTTGAAATCAAAAAAAATATTAACAATTTCAGCCATTTATATCTAGGAGTTGTTACTTTTTGTATTTAGAAACAAACACATGTTAGGCTTCTCCGGAAAAATTTATTTTGGAATGAGGTTAAAGAGCTTCAATAACCTACCAACGGAAGTAAATAAAATAAACTTCTTTTTTACCGATAAATCGGTTTATATGTAAAGATGTTAAACAGTAATGGTCCCAAATTGTATCCTAGTGGTATACCACCACAGTTAGCTGTGGTGACCACCTAATATTGCAGTACAGAACATTGGTGTATAGAATTTTTTTTATTCCAGATATTATTTTTGATATATTGACCTGATTTCTACTATATTACATTGAAAAAAAATACCCAATGATATTATTATTTTTGGGTATTCTAATTTCACTAATACACAGTATCGGGAAAATCCACACCGCACAAATTAATTTAATAATATTCGATACATATGTTTCAAGAGCACGTCGGCTCCCATTATCAACCAACTCCCGAATGCACGTTTAAGAAAAGAACTATATACACATCTCTATTTTTTTTTAAGGATCGAACTTACTAACTCGCAAAAACGGAATTTTAGAACATTCTAGTTTAATAAATATATTTACCGAGAAACAAAAGGGGCATCCTGTATATATTTCTTAAATACGCACAAAACAGGTGTACCCCTACGGTCGTAAATACTATCTGCCATTCGGGTCAGGCAGATTTATTATTTTTTTCGGGCGATTTTAACGTCAAGTGCGCTTATAGGTATAGATAGAGATGTGTATATAGTTCTTTTCTTAAACGTGCATGTGAGATATGACTTTCATCCATTCGGGAATTGGTTGATAATGGGAGCCGACGTGCTCTTGAAACATATGTCCCGAATTCTATTAAATTAATTTGTGCGGTGTGGATTACGCGATACTGTGTATTAGTGATACCAGCCCACAGTCCTTGCAATTCTCTCATTGTTAGGTATTAAAAAAGTATGTGCAAGACCAACGCAACAGGGCCGGTAACGCAGTGTACTTCTGACGTAAAATAAGGAACAGTGCAAAAACAATGTGTCAAGAAAAGCATTCTCTTCAGTTGCTTATGTGTTTCAATATTAGGCTACTCACGGTGCATCGCTTCATTTGTAATTTTAAAGAAAAAACAAATATTTGCATAAATTACAAAATAGCGCCATCTGTTATTCCGATGGACAACTACACAATTCCTGACTACATATGGTTCAACTCTCTTTCTAATAAGCCGAGAAACTATTAAAATCCGTTGTGGTCAATCGAAGTTGAGTTTTTCCACGCAGACATGCCCCCTCGTAAGGGAGTTAGGTTAAAGAGTATTAAATGAAATGACTCCATTGGTGTGTCGTCACAAAACCCAGTTGGGATGGCAACCCGCCATGTTTTCTTTCCGAACAAAACAAATTGCATCAAACATAACCATCGTTCCATTGAAATTGATTGCTTAATTTTTAGCAAGTTGTTAGTTTTGTCTCATTGCTATCTATATGCACTTCAATATTAAATTGATCTAAACTATTTATTAAATGTAAAACTTTTGAATATAGTACCTTTCTTTATTCCCTTTATTTTCTCATGGATTTATTTACATACGCTTGTTTATCATTATTCGTTTCGTAGAAATGTACCTTCACTACTTTTTATAGTAGAACTCATCTTTTGCACCCAACCTAAGGTATTACAAGAAGTGTGTCTATCGCACAGCAAGCTTCACTCGCCCCTTTCATGTGACGTGCGCCTTCATTTTTGGTTTGAGATGGAAAATTAGAGTTTAAAAGATTGCTTTAGTTTAATTTATATTGTCGTGGTGGATAGAAGTGTTTCGGTTAGTGCGGTGAACAAAAGCCAAGTCAAGCCGGCTAAAGGTCAGTGCTGTTTCAATTCTTGTTGTTAATTTTTTAATTTATTAATTTTTTAATATGTACGAGACCGCGTGTGGTGCGGGCGTGTTTTGTGTCCTCCGAATTGTTTATTAAGTAAAAAGCTAGTTTATGTTGATCAAGAGCAGTTATTTATATGCAAGTGTGTGCTGTTTCTGTTGTTCTTTGCGTTCATACAAATATTGTTGCATGGTGTTGCTACTAACTGAAACTCATAAACGTACACTTTTCATACACTTTGAAAACGCTAAACAAAACTTCACTTCTCCAATGAACTTTTCACTATGAATCAAAATGAACTTCTACTTTCTAGGACCCCCTTAAATACAACTGGGGACAAAGGAGGGTAATTATTGCGGGTTACTAGTAATTAGTATGTGCTCTGTTAATGCCCATTAAGCAAATTACCCTAGTTACATATTGCAAATTTGTATTTTTGTCCGGCTTTTCTAAAATTCCGAACACTGTCCACTGTGGTGATTATAAGCAAAGCACATCACCGATTTCTTAATAAGATAGGATACAGGGCAAAAAGAAACACGATACCACACAAAAATTTTAAAAGAAAACATTTTTAAAGGAAGCCGAACAACGTGAGCAGAACGCGAGGTTATGTCGTTTGTTTTGTTTGGAAAAAGTGTCACAGATTTGCCATTTTTTGACGTCAGCACTAATGCTTTCAATTCAAAATCGTCTGAGTATTTTATTGATAATAATTTTGTCCTGCATTTATCATGAACTTCAGGGGAAAATGCCAAATTTGTAATTCAAATTCTCTTTGTCATCTTTACATAAAGATTTTGTCGCAAGGTTGTAAGGTGAACGTTTGCCGGAACATGGCTGATGGCCTGCCTTAACCAGACATCCTGTATAGCTGATGGTTCAAAATAGTGTCCAAACAGTACAACGGAGTTAATAACTTTCGTAATACACGGCTCTTCGGACGAACGGCTCCGACATTAGAAGCGTTTATGTAAGACGTAAAAAAACGTCATCAGAGATGCGCAATTATAAAAAGAGAAAGTGAAAGAGAATTTACTTAGACGAACAACAAAATGGCGTACGTATGATTTTGTCCAATTAAAATTGAAAAGGAAAACTTCGCCTAACCGCGCGTCGCTCAACGGTGGGTGACAAAATTGAGTGTATGTGGGCAGACACGCGGGGTACACACACGTACAACATTTTCACTTTCTTTCCGCCGGAGCACGACTGCTACCTAACGTCGTTGATGTTAAATTTTGCGAAACGGGCACGTCCGTCATCATACGCACGTGATGCTGATGTCCGATACATGTGTCGCCGTGCGCGCTATATTTCTCGCGCACTGATTGCTTAAATAATGGTCTTCTAATCAACGAGGAGTCTGTGAAAGTTTACCGGTCTTTAACTGTAAAGATTGTCGGACGATTTCAAAACTAACACCGTTCGAGGTGACATCGAAAGCACAAAACGGAGATGGCTTTGCGGTGTGTCTAAATATGGTCTCCCGATAACAAAGCTCACTTACTACATCTGCACCTATTAGAAGTGCTTACCAAGTAGAAACTACTCTACGACAAAACACTTTCAAAAAAACTTTCTTTTAAATTAAATCAAATAAAATATTTGACAAATTTATTGAAAAATCAAATTAATTGGGAGGAAAGAATAAAACAAATATGCGCACAAAAAGTTTTTTGTTTATTCCCCACACATTTATTTATTTATTCACCAATAAAGTTCTCAACCTACACGATGTTGCTAGTCGTAGAACACCTATGGTATTTTATTGTTTTATGTTAGTCTTTTTGAATATGTGGTGTGTTATCTTGTAACCTTGATTCATTTATTTACATATAATTATGTTAGATTACCGTTGCTATGTTCGTTTATTTGGCGATTTTATTTTTTGCATCTCAGGTAACAACCATCACTAAACTCCATTCACGTTAAGAAAACAGTAGTGGGCGCTGTGCTCTGCCGACGCATCACACAGGAGCAATAAGGAAATATTCCGAAATAGCTGCAAATTTATTTCAATAGGAATAGCTGATTAAAGTAATAGATAATTATAGTTGACGGGAAATCATAAACCATAATGTATAACTTATTGGTTAATATTTTATGCGGGGATTGAAAAACTGCGTGTTCTTTTCTATAGCTATATAATGTATGCAATCTTTAACAAATTCATGTGTGACCTAGTAAGATATCACCTTAAGGAGAAACACAAAGAAACTCGGGTAAATAATTTCCACTTGTTTTCTTTTTAACAAAACCGAAATAAACATTATTTAAGTTTTTATAAAAATCAAATTTCGATGATAGGTCTGATGATGATCCCGTTATTCCAGTAATAATCAATTCATCCACTATATCGTCAATTATGTTATCCATCTCATACATTTCATTTTCTTCATACTAATGTTTTATGAAATTTGTCCATTTCGCAGCTGTTACAAGATTAATCCCTTCTTTTAATAAAGTTTTTACTTCTGCTAACTTGAAGGCTTTATTGTTGGCAGCAACATGATGCTTCACTTGTGCCCATGCAAGTTCGATTGGGTTTAAATTACAGTGGTATGGCGGTAATCGTAAGACTGTACGACCACTTTTTGTTACCATTTCGCGAACCACATATGGTATTTTTTTGGAAAGTTTAAGAAGATCAGCTTTAAAAAGATGTATTATCGACAACAATTTCCCTTGAAAGAAGCTTTTTTCCATGGTGCATTAGCTAATTTTTGAGCCTTATCGGAATAGTAGAGAGCATTATTCATTACAATAATGCAGTTCACTATTCATTTCACTATTCACTATTCATGATAGTGACCAGTTTTCTTTGATTCAAACAACAGGAGACCATTTTCAACAAACTCCTCTTTTTTAAACCAGTTGTAGTTCCCTCAATAAATGCTTGCCTTCCATCAACTACCGTTGTATCTTTCTTGTTTTGTGTGGCCTGCGTTTCCCCATGTCTCATCCAAATAATAAATCTTTTTACCCTTTGCACGATACTTTCGAATAGGAGTTAGATAACGACGCCTCCATAAAACGATGTCTTGCTGTTCTATTACTATAGGGTTTCGACTTCGTTTTTCTCACTTAAAACCCAATTGCTTTAAAATATTCCAAAATGTCGTTCGCTTGAATCCAGGCAAAGTGTCATCTTCGTTAACAACCTACAAAAAATTTATAAGACTGTTTCAATGTAAAATAAATATTATATTTACACTTAATATTTTTGTACAGGTGGGCAATTCATTTTGCAAAAAAGAAGAATGTACATGTCTTCTAATTCAGAATTTTTCAGATTCGTCCAAATGATGATATATTGCTTCACCAACACGTTTTTTAGAGGGTGAATTTATAATTCCCGTAGTATCAATTTCTTTCACAATATTCCACATAATTTTTTCGCCGAGTCCAAGCCGATTTCGAGTTGTCATGCTTCAACTACGAAGCCATTTACCTTTGGCCACTGCGGATACGTTTTCCTTGTGAAATTTTTTATGGTCCCGGTAATAGGTTGTCATCTCGATCCAATACTTCTTGTTCAACCACATTAAGACACTGAGCACCCTGTAATAATTCTCAATAAACACCTTTTTGCACATTCAACCGATAGAACATACCTCAAATTATCAAGTATTGCAATAATCGAGTTCTGACAAGAACTATTTTGGAGACAATATTTAAAATATAATAAAACGGAAAATATAAGCAAATAACTATTTGATAGAAAATAGAAGACGGAAGCAGCGGACTGGAATGCAACGACAGATTTTGACAAATGACATTACAGTAAACATAGAAAACGCAGTTATCAGTGATATTTCATTTTTCAATTCATTGCTAATACGCTGTATCGGGAAATCCACATCACTCAAATTGATTTAATAAAATTCGGGACATATGTTTCAAGAGCACGTCGGCTATCATTGTCAACCAATTCCCGGATTGAGAGCCGACGTGCTCCTGAAACATATGTCCCGAATTTTATTAAATCAATTTGTGTGGTGTGGATTTCCCGATACTGGGTATTAGTGATACCAGCCCACAGTCCTTGCAATTCTTTCATAAATTCATTGCGCGAAAATTATATCCTTTTCGTTTGCCTAAATTTATCGCGGATTTCAGCCAATACTAAGCAGAGATATTTTCTCCCAACTTTTCCAACGCTGTTTTCTTAAAATGAACGGACTGTATATTCTGAATTTGAGTCATACGTTAATTTGGAAGATCTGGGAAAGCGCTTACATATAGGAAATAGCGGTACTTTATCTGTGACGTTAACGTGAGATCTAGAGCAGAATAGCTAGCAGTATGCCAAATATTAACCACTTGAAGAAACTTTCTTTGGATCGTAGTACTATCACTCTACCAGGGAATAATGACATCTATTTACAGCGTCGTTTTCTGCACTTTTTTTTTTAGATATTGCAATTACCCTGATGTTGATATGTTGTATATTACTTACGTTTGTTGTGTTAGGTATATAAAACAGGAAAAACATATCTAGATCCAACTACGTGGTGTTTACTTTTACATCGGTTACAATATTTGTAATTTATATATCATGTTATGCCGAAATAGTCTATCCTACACGTGGCGTACTTTAGGCCATTTACAATTTTTCATCGCGTTGAGTCAAAACGCACTTTTCGAGTATGTTCGCTCATATCTTATCTGCGTATGATTTTTTTGGTTTTAGAAATTCGAGTTATCGAACCTAGTAATGTCACGAGTTTTGCCATTGCGTCAATTAGCGAAGTACACAGGATACCTACGTTAAGTCATAGTGCATAAAGTAGGATTTTTATTGTTTTCCGATGCGTCATAAATACCCCGTTCAAGTAAAGACAACATACACGTGTGGTGTAAATGTGCAAAAAAAGATAGACATGTATCAAGAAACAATAACGTATGTCTTACATAGTTACGCAATACGTTTAAAATTGGCACATACACAACACTGAAGTATGACTGAAATAGACGATATCTCGTATACGTTTTCTTTTATGGTCTTACTACTGAAAATGACTTTAAAAAAATATTGACATTGACTTTTGCGGTAGTATGACATCCTATCTAATCATTACGTCAAATTGTTGTAATACTCATTTGTGTTCTGCTTATTAGGGATATTTTTTAGATATTTAAACGTATTAATCACTTATTATTATAATTCTTTCACCACTTGAAAGAATAATTTGTGAGTATAACTTGAGTGAGTATATATTTTTATTTATTTATATTTATTTAAATACATTGTCCCTTACAGAATTTGTCATGCCGGGAAAGTGCGTAGGTATTTACTCACAGGAGTTGATCTACAAGCTTCTTAAGTACTTTGAAGAAGAAAAAAATAACGGGGGACCATTAATATCTGTTAATGCTGTGCAAGAAGTAAATGATAATTACCTAATATGTAATTTTTACTTTAAAGTTATAACTGTAATAAATTTCAGAGAATTTCAGAGTCACTGGGCATATCTGCCAGAACAGTATGTAACAAAACAAATATTAGAAAACCCAGCCGGTTCTTCACTTGTAAAGTATACACCTCGTGCTATGTCCAAAACCAGAGATTTGGATGAAAGAACTAAGATGATAGTACGAAATGTCGTATATGAAATGTACAAGCAAAGTGAGAGAAAACATAATCAATGTTACAATATCTTTATTTAATGTGTTTCAGAGAAATATGTAAAATCACTTTATGATGTATTGCAAGGGAGAAATATATTGAATATTAGCAAATTCTCTTTAAATAAATTATTGGCATGCCTAGGTTTCAAATTTAAAAAAGAAGACAACCGTAGAGCGCTAATGGAGAAAATCAATATAGCTGCTTCAAGATATTTCTTTTTAAGGAACTATAACAAAAATTTAAATTCCCCTTTCAAAAGGCAAATTGTTTTATTCGATGAGACCTGGATATTTTCGAAGGGTGGCAAACGGAGATCTTGGCAAGACGGTAATGTCAAAAGTGTTAGAAATCCAGAGGTTATGATGGAAAACGATTCATTGTGGTGCATGCTGGAACAGAAAATGGCTTTATTAATAATGCTGCTTTACTGTTTCATTCTAAATCGGCAACATCTGATTATCGTGGGGAAATGAATAATGAAACATGTAAAAAATGGGTGACAGATCTGCTAATTCCAAGTCTTGAAGAACCATCACTGATTGTAATGGATAATGCCCCATATCACAGCGTTTTAATGAAAAAAATCGCCATCTCAAGCTTGGATAAGAGGAGCCATAATTCAATGGTTAAGTAATAATAACATTAACCATGGTCCTGCAATGAATAAAAGCGAATTATTGCTAATTTCCCGACATAAAAAGGAAAAAATATATGTTATTGATGAATTATTTAGACAGGAAGGTCATGATGTAGTAAGACTTCCCCCATACCATTGTGACTTTAAGGCTATAGAGTTAGTATGGGCACATGCGAAAGCCTATTGTGATAAACACATAGGACGGGATGGATACAGTAATGAGCATGTGGACAGAAAGTTTAAACACGTGCTCTCCAAAATTTTGGAAAAATTGTGTACAACATACAGAGAAATTAATGAAGGAGTGGTTTGATCGTGAAGTAGATTTTGACGAAGGTGAGTTTGTCATATCAGTAGATTATGGATCTGAAAGTGAGGAAAACAGTGAATAATCAAAATATGTATTTAATTTTTTTAGCTTTATTTTCCTTTTTTATTTATTTATTTTTTATTATTTGTAGATTTCGTGATTTATCTTGTTTTTAATATTACGTTGTTCAGTGTTCTTTTAAAAATAAAAATTTATGACAATACATATGTCTATGTAAGAACTTATTAGAGAATTTTGTTGTTTGATTTTATCGTGTTTTATAGTAGTTGATGAAATAGTGCACATATCAGGTACTGGAAATAAAAGTAAAACATATCATCACTATGAACAGAATGCAAAACTAGAAAACAGTCAACATAAAGTAGGTAAACCATACACGAATGACAATTACAACCGTATGTTAAATACTTATCAAAATGTCAAGGAAACGTCATTTCGCGGTTACTTCTGAATTGACAACTATATATATATACATATACATGCAGTATGTAATTTGACTAACGAGTACCGATTTTATTCATACAGCGATTTTGTCATGAAGCACCGGCAAACATTAAAAAATCCTACTGTATGTAGTAATAAAGCACACAATTAAACTGCATGATACAATACAATATATACAATCTAAAATTTCGTCGCTAACATATCTCATTTATTTATAAATCCTTTCGGGTTAGCAATGAACGTCAAAACTGTCATTAATATGCTCGTGTTTCGTAACATATTCTCTATCGCTATAATTAGATCAGACACTGTTTTCCTCGATGTACGTACTTCAAACGTCGCATATGATAAAAATCGAATCTTGGTCTAATTTTAGCCAAGTTAAATATATTCCCTCATTATGCAGCCGGCTTTTCTATAAACTTAATTATGTACATTCTGTCCCGTAACAGAGTTGGTATTCATATGCAAGCGTACAACGCTGCCAAGCCCTTTCTTGTCAGATGTGAAAACGCTAACAGTATATGTGTGCTGTGATTAATCGATAGCAATAGCCGACCGCTGTTTCGTAATTTATTAAACAAATTACGCCGGTACTACAGCGGTGTTGCATTTATTAAGTTTCCCATAAAATTATGTTTTTGACCAGATTGAGAAACAGCTTTTAACAATTCTATAGTCGTAAATACAATTTGGTTAGTGGCTTATATTGTAGCTTTCCTAATGAGAGCGATTGTATATATTGCAATGATGTTTTTACAACATCTTGTTGCATTGTTATTGATTGTAAAGGCACAGGTTTGTAAGCCAAGAA
>JARFOC010000010.1:1136437-1149135 GCA_031763485.1 Osmoderma eremita
CGGCATTCGGGAATTGGTTGAGAATGAGAGCCGACGTGCTCTTGAAACACATGTGTACCGAATTTTATTAAATTAATGTTGTGCGGTGTGGATCTCCGGATACTACGTATTAGTAACATAACTGCTGTTAATTACTGACATGAAATTAATAATTTAGTGACACCTTACCTAATTGTTCATGGTACAGTTTATATTTAACAATTTCAACATTAATTTGTACCTGGAATTTATTACTTCATGTCGTACTACTATAAACGTGTTGACTCTATACATTTATCTATGGTTGACATACAAAAAGATTAGGTTATGCGTCAGAGTACTATGTCAAATTTAATTCAAATTTCGCGCGTATCTCACGCCGTGGCCCAGCGCGTGGTCAGGTGCGAATAAGAAAATATCAATAACCGTTGTTAGACAGAAATGCCGACGTTTTTTTATGTCTGTGATATGTTGGAAACATAGCGGTATCCATGTAATATATATGATCTAAGTATTACCCTTACTTCGTACAAAATAGAGACCGCCTTTACCGATTGAGCCTGGGATATTAATGGAAGCTCTAATATTAAATTCAAATACCAATTTTATAGGTGGCAGTCCTGTGCGTATTTAATTAATCCTGATGTTAAACGATTTGATGGTAGCGGCAGCGTCCCTGGCACACGAACATAATACGATAACAATTTTGGAATCACCGCAAGATGCTGTAAAAGATCATGGCAATATGTCACAGATATGTGCTGATAGGTTTTTTTAAAGATTAAGTTAACATAAGTTTATTCTAATTGTAGTATAAAATATTATTCAGTTTGGGTGTGTTCTTCGTCTTTTGCTTCTTCTATTTTACCGAGAGGATGGTCGGAGGCCTTACCTAATATGCAACGCGTACATGTACAGACATAAATCCTCCTAATAGCACCGGCGAACAAATAGCAAATAGTGAGTGCGCCGAGAGCAGTACCGTCTCGTTCCTGAAAGAAGAGGAGAACCTGAAATTTTATGATACGCTATCGGAAAAGCCCTCGCCGTCCGCCGCTATCTCTCCTCCGGTTCCCAAGCTACGATAGTACTGGTGCACGCCACGCGCAGGGCAGCACCGTAGTAGGCATGTACCACCGTCGTACCTGAGGTAAACCGGGCAGGTATCGGCGACTATCCAGCCCACTTCTCGAGTATCAGTATACACAAACACGAGCGCCGAGTCACATCGTACACATATTCTCACATTCGACGCACCTGTGTGAATGTACGGCCGTGGTCGATCGCGATCCGACGGAAGCAACAAGTGTTCGCATGTGACGACGAGAAACGCTGTGTTTCGCATATCCACTAACGTTATCTGGGGCCTTGCTTGATCGCCAGTGCGTGCCTTTTGTGTGAACAAACTTTGACAATACTTCGACGAAACAACTCCAAGTGATTCCGATTTGAAGAGCTTTAACCACCGAAGGGACCAAGAACATTTTAAATACTTTTCAAACGATTCCATAGTGAAGGTTTTGTTCGACATAACCTGTGACATTAAAAATATACACAAGACGAGACAATCTATGAATGAAGAGTTCCTAAGCTCAAAAGAAATGAACTTTATATGCGTGCCTCTACATTTCATATTTTATTAAGTAAATATATAAACTATACCTTCGTCTATACAACTAAAGATTTCAATGAAAAAAGACTGGGAAGGAATAGTGTGCCTTACGTACTATAACAATATTTTTGTACGAACAAGTAAATGAACAAAATTCCTATTTGAATAGTTTATAGATATGACTAAAGGAAACAGTGCTGATCTCTAATTAATTCCTGTTATCAATATGGCGTCTGACGAGGATTGTAACACAAACTACACTTATGGGTAAGTCGATACATTTAAAAATAATTCATAAGCTGTCGTGTGTATCTTTGAAAAAAATAGTACGCATAACCAACGATTTAAATTGTATGAAGGTACTAACCTTCAATTTTGAATATTGTGCAATTTTATATGAATATGCGAAAATTACATACAAAATCATGAGATACTAAGTTTCACCCACCTATATACTCGAAGATTCACATAAAGTCAATATTTATAGGGTTAAGTAATATATTTATGTTTAAACCAAGCCATAAATATTGCTCAAATATCGAATAAATTCTTCCTATATCTAATTTATATTCAATTCAAACATTTCCACATCCAACTCTTGACAGGATGTCTTTGAAGCAGTGAAAACATTTTGCGCTTACTTACTGGAGATATACAGCATTTTTGCCGATGAAGTTTTCGGGGTAAATGTCTCTAATAAAAATTGTTGTATTTTAAATAAACATTCCTACAAACAATACTAAAAATTGATTGTGGCATTTTTAATATACATCTTTGAAGAGTGACTACGTTTAAGGTGGTCAGACTTGAAATTGGTATTGCATATTATTGTGACATAATAAATACAATATCATAAGAAATTCTTGTAATCATATCATTACTTATCGAATTATTAGTTTTTGTAACACTCTCACGCAGTAATAAATTGGACCATTCAAACTATTCTATTAGAATTTCCCATATTTACTTAAAATACTTAATTCTCTTAATTGCTTTGTCTACAGTTTAGTTTTGGAATTGTTACTTAAGATGTATATATTTTTTTTTCTTAGTAATATCTGTTTATCTATGACACCACTTCCGATGCCTAAAATTGAAAGTGTGAAAATATTTTCATGCACTATGTTGTGCCTTTCAAATTACACTTCACCGCCTGTTTCAGATTTTGAGAATAAGGTATAGTCTGTACGAAGATGCAGATGTCGTTTTCGACTTAGTAGGGTGTATATTAATATAATACTTTAGCTAGTTTGCATTTTTGTATAACACCTTCTAAATCTAACATCTTCATAAAAGAAACTTGCTATAAATATTATCAGATAAGCCTTTTGGAATCCCTTTGGGATTGTATCTTTCTAAAACTTTCTGATATATTCTGATCATCAGGTATCTAGGCTCCTTATTTCTTCGCTTATACAGAAAGAGCGCCTGTTCTATAGTCACCCGGTGTTAACGAAGTCGTCAGTGCTTCCACGCTTAGCGTGATGCATCGTACACAACACACCTAACACCGCTTTTCATTGAGTTAGTGTAACCTCGAATGACTATAGTAAAATCGTTCCCTCTGTATAATGACCATTCTATTTTGAATCAATTTCATAAAGTCCAGCAAAAATCTTGTACAACATGATTTGTGTTAAAGCGTTCTTAAGTGGCGGTAAAATTGTTGCAACATTATAATTGGTATTGTCTAAACATATATTTACAATAACAACAAGATATCAGAGTTTAACGATTGGGCACTGATAATTTATAATAAGCGCGTGCATAAGGTAAACGGCATGTGTCAACTGAACGAAATAATGTATTTGAAATTATTGCCATTTCTGCAAGAGCAAATTACACAAAACACTTATGTAAATATTGATGAAAGAAAGAAATTTATTTCGCATATAACGTCAGCTGGTAAAGGCTTGATTAATGATTTAAAAAATTTGTAATTAAAATAATGTGTAAATTGATATACTTGATTTTTTTGTAAATATATACGGTGATAAAGTGTAGTGAGAAAGTTTAAGACATGTTACTCGCTAACAAGTTTGTATTTTTTTTAACCATTAAGATTTCTTCTTTTGCGCTAAAAATGCTGAAACACCGCTCGTGTAAGTTTAAGAAAATGAAATGATAAACTATAATAAAGCATAAAAACGATATAGTAATTCAAAATACTAAACCAAACCAATAATTATTTTCACATTGTACTTATGCAATTTTAAAATTATAAAAAATTTCTCAACGCGAAGGTACGTATTTTCTCACTAATTAGCTGGCAATAAGACCGTAAGCATATTATACATTAATCTGACAAAGTTAACTAACCAACGATAAATAAATAGTCCTACGACAAGCGCAATAATTTGCAACATGCATTTAATACACATAAAAAGGTAGTTAAGAAGATACACCTATCTAATAATTACCATGAAGTACTGAGATTGTATCTGAGCAACCGTTTCTTTATGTCAAATGGGTACGCTTCTACGTTTTCAATGTTCAATTAAATAAAACGGCTATTATTTAAGTCCGTTTCCAAAAGGTATTATACCTTTTACGACGTTTCGGAAGACACCTTCCTTCTTCAAAGTTGCAATAACTAATGGAAACAGCCACATATACATAAAAATTAGACTTTATACGTGTTGGGGTTAATGCTTTTACAGATAGGAATGATTTCCCACCATGGAATGATAAATCCTCCATGGTAAATACGGTGAATACGAATAAAACATTTTAATAGATTGGGCTACAACTCTTGTAGGTCTTTGTTTCATACATTGTACCATTCCCTTTTCGGATCTTTGTGTACATCCCAAATGTGCTGCTATACTTCTGGCCTTTCCCAGGACATTTCTTCGCATTTTGCTGGGACTTAGGGCAGTACCACTCATTAATATTCCTGTATGAAATAGACCTAAATAATAAAACACCTAAATGTGCCTATTATAAATATACGTTATAATGCTATATTTTGGGTACAATACGAATGTCCCACTGCCAATTTCGCCTTTTCTGCAGGAATGTCTGCCGAAAACCGAAAAAAAAAATATATACAGATGAAAACAATGTATTATTAATTAGCTATTACCCCATCTACAAATAAGATATAAATGTATAAATGAGCATTTTAATTTAGATATCCAAGTAGTAACCTTAGAAGATGGACTAACATAGATCAGTTCTTCCGAATTGAATTGATAAGAATATATGATATTTATTTCATACACGACTGCACACATAAAAAGTACAGCTGAAGCAATTGTACAAAACATATTGTAAACACATACAACATAGATGCATACAATATATAAATATATTATTAATTGATAATGTTGCGAATGAGAGGGCAAATTATTAATTTGTTCCCTCACTGACGAGCCTTGATAAGGCGAAATGCCGGCATCTACACATAGATCGCGTTGCTGTGGTAACAATATTAAATTCAGTTTTAATATAAATATATTAAATCTACTATACAGACTGGTATCTTACAACAATAAGCAGCTATTTTACCTTCTTGACGATCATATTTGTGTCTGTACTGCATTCAATTTGTACTTCGGATCTACCAGAAACTTCAAGCACCTCCTCAGAATTATATTGTCATCTTGGCATATTAGATCCTTAGCTTCGCGACTTTGGCAAAGAATGTAGTGTAATATCTAAGAATGCAGCTAGACACGAGACTTACATCATGGTTAAACAGCCCGAACTACAATATTCAAAACTACTCTGGATGTTGAGTAAAAGATAAAAACTCTACTTGGAGAATAAGGTGTTATTGTATAGGGTACTTTCAAAACCCATATGGGCAGTGGGAGCAATTCAAGCATAGAAATTATATAGCTGTTTCAGTCCAAAATCCTTCGTAGCATCGTTTATAACTCTAGCGTGTTTGAAATGCAATTACAGATATGGATTTTGTATATAGAAACTGCGAAATGTGTTATCAAGAACTAGTTAGTATCAAATGTACGTACACCAAATCTGCGCTAGCAAATGCATCGTTAAACGCATGTGCTGGCAAAATATTGAAGATATACGAAGAGGCATTGATGTTTCAAGAAAATGTTGGTTAGGAATCTATTACACTGGTCAACAAGATTTCAGATTTATTTTGCCCTACAGGGTAAAGTGGGTGAATTTGGTAGTATTTTTTACACTTATTTCATATCTGTTTTTAGAATTTTTCTATCAGGCAGGGTGTCAGAGTGACAAAGTAATGGAATTTTGTGAAAGTATGTATTATAATATGTGTATAAATCATAAAATAATAACGTACAAAGTGATATACTTACTTGGAAAATGTGCTGATGTCCAGCAATAGTCTGCCAACAGAACGGGGCTCGATTTGCCTTGATATCATCAGCACTTTCATCGTCGCTTAGTGTGATGTTTTGTGGAGGTTTAGGCACAGGTAATTCCGGACTGTGAGGTACTGGTCTCAGTGCAGATGGAATATTAGGATATTTTACAGTATGTTTGGATTTAGAAGTCATACCACTTGTAATATGATCTGATGGGTCCCACCAAATCATAGGATTAGCAAAAGGCATATGTCGTTTGCGTTTTGCCCACGCTGTAAGAAGTCTGACACACGTAACACAGCAAATATGGGGAGCCCAGCTTTTGTCTTCATCAACTACTTTACACTTGAAATACTGCTCATAGCACTTTTTAAGGAATGGTGTGAAAGACCATTTTTGATATTTAATTGTCAATTCGGCACAAATGTAGCAAAATAGTTCGGGTGGTTTACACATTTTCTTGGTACTTTTTACAGGTGATCAAATGTTTGCTGTTTCACTACAATAGCTTCAACGCAACACTCTTTAAAACGTTAACGTCAGCGTATATATCATTCACCAAGGTCTATCCGACAACTGAAATAACAAATGATGCTATCTCGGAATGGGAAATGCAGGTCTTACACGTCAAGACGTGTTCAAACATTAACCATTGCATGCTGCTTGATAAGTTCCGAGCTCTAGTCGACAACTGAAATAACGTCAAGACATGTTCTCTTATACTACATATCTATGCATGCATATTTTAGGTGGATAAGCGAATATCCTGGAACGTAAAAACTAAGGGTGATGGAGAAATTCTGAAAACATAATTTATTTCAGCGTGCAAAGGTATATGGGAACAGGCATTTTTGTGCTTCGGACAAAAATCTTGTTACCCAGTGTTATTGGTTCTATGTCAGTTGGTTATAAGTTAAACCACCTACTGTGCCATGCTGTCTTCGTGTCACAAAATGCCCCACATATATTCTAAATATTATGGGCGTCAAAAAAGTAGATATATGAAATAAATGAAGAAAAGAAGTGTTGTATTTCATTATAAGACAAAGAAATTCCTTTCGACGCAATATTTGTATCTCGCTCGTCAGAAAGAAAATACTTACGTCACAGTTGGGTCAATATTTTGCCCAACCACTTTTATTCAGCTTTTCTAGTAAATGTTGTGGAAGAAATTCTATTTGTTTTGGAAGTTTTAAGACATGCAGGTATATCGCACAATGCGTATTAGTTTGTTATAGAAGATAGCTTTTCACTACGGCATATAATTAACAAATACATAACTCATTTGGATTGGTTAATTATTAGTTTGTTGAACAAAAATATTTTTTCAGATTTGATAAATTCATAATAACACAATATTATACAACGAGATTATAAAGGAAAATTTGCAAGGTTTGAGGTAAACTAATCAAGTAACAGATATGATATCAGCAATAGCAGACCTATCCGTATTTTTCGGTAAAGGAATGCACACGTGGACAATGTGCAAAGGTGTTGAACATAATGAAGTCTAATTTATTGCACTGCGGATACTACGCCGAACAGCTAACAGGCAGGTGCAGTAAGAAAATTTATTTAATTCATGTATATTCGTGATAAACTTTGGGTACTTAATATAGAACCGGCAAGAGATATTGTAAGTAATATGCCATGGCTAAGTGAATAAAAAATATTTTGAATTATAAACTAAACTGTAGCAAGTCGTCATATATATATATATATATATATATATCGAAAAACAAACATGTAGAAGTCAACATAAGATTTTCTTAATCGGTCGTATTTAAACGAAACTTAGCTGGCTACGGGCAATAAAAATAATTTGCAAGGTGACACGTTTCCGCAAATATTGACGCAAATGAGAATTCGTTTTCCAAATTAATTTCGCCGACTGTCGTCCGTTTAGGAAGCCTGACTTTCGTTATAATTACTCCAAAACTATGTGCAATGTTTAAAATAAATATCAGATAAAACTGTCACGGATGAACCGTTTGATGGGTAATTTTAATTACAGCAGAACAACGGAGTCGTAATCTGATGTAAATTCGAGTGTTGATTATATCATGTTATTTGATCATATTTAGTTTACTATCATATGCATACTTACATATGTAAATACATATGTGAAAGCGTATCTTGGCTTTGCAATTTATTATGATATAGAAGTCAAAAAGGAGTTTGCTTTTCCAAAAGTGTTTACGTAGTATCCATATACTTTCAGTAGCATAATGAAAACAGCTTCCCCAAAAGGCATTTATATGCTTAGTGTACTATAAAAATTTAGAAATACAAATTGTTGAATATGAGAAAGCTTAAAATTTTCCTTACAAGTAGGTGGATGGTTTAAGTTTTATATTTTTATTTTATACTTCTTCTTCTTCTCTTTTATTCTCTTACCCCCTTAGGGTGTTGGATTGGAGGTCTAATTTTTCCATGCTTCCCTGTTCTTCGCGAACCTTTACATCTCAATCAATGATTTGCCTCTACACGTACCCATTTCTTCGATCTTCTGCATCTTTCTTCGATTTTCTGGGCCGTCCTCTTCTTCTTCCCTGCACTCCTCCTGATTCCGTTATCTTTCTTAATAATGTGTCTTTTTTCTTTCTCATTATGTGGCCGAACCATCGTAGCTGTTTCCTTTCCATAAATTCCACTATTCTCTCTTGCCTCAGTGAGTCTCTTATTCTTACATTTGGTATTCTATCGTATCTTGTCCTTCCCTCGATTTTCCTCAAGAACATCATTTCCGTCGCATTCAATTTATTTCCTGCTTTTTTATTTGTCTTCCAAGTTTCACTTGCATACGTTAATGTATGTCTCGCTAATGTGTTGTGTATTTTAAATTTTACTTCTTTATCAATTTCTGTTTTTCCTAATATTGTTTTATTGATTGCGCAATATATATTTTTGTCTTCTGTATTCTATGTGCTATGTCTGTTCCTATTCTTCCATCCTCTGTGATCACTGAACCCAAGTATTCAAATGCGCTCACTATTTCAATAGTGCTTCGGTCTATTTCTATCTTTCGCATCTCTTCGTTATGTTTGTTGTTCATTATCATCATTTTTGCTTTCTTCGAGTTTATCATCATTCCCATATTTTCTATCTCCTCTTATATTCCTACTAGTCCTTTCACTTTTGCATATGTATCTGTTATTAGGACAATATCGTCCGCATATAATAAGCTCTCTATTTTTAATGCTGTTAGATGGTAGTATCCTATATGTGTCTGTAAATACTGTGTTCTTCTTTTAGTAGCATTTAATATTTTATTCATTAATGTTATAAATAGAAGCGGGCTCAGACTATCTCCTTGTTTAATTCCTGCTGTCATCTTAAATATACTGGATGTCTCTCCGTTCATTTGCACTTTTCCTTTTACATTCAGGTATGCACTTTTTATAGTTCTAATTAATTTTTCAGGTGTCTGTAGTTCTCTCAGGTAGTTCCATATATGAGCTCTGTTGATAGTGTCAAACGTTGCCTTTAGATCTATGAACACTACAAACGCGTCCTCTCCTCTTTCTATTGCTCTTTCTGATATACTTCTGATTATGTGGATATTGTCTGTTGTTCGCTTTCCTTGTCTGTATGCCGCTTGTTCATCTGCTAATTTGTCTCCAATACACTTTAGGAGTTTCTTCTGTAGTATCTTTGTGTACATTTTATATGCAATCGAAGAAAGACAAATAGCTCTATAGGTCTCACATATTGTATATTCTCCTTTTTTATATATCGGAATTATTATGTTATTTTCCCCATCCTCCGGTATACGTTCCTCCATCTAAGCTTTTTTGAGTATGTCCACCAACCATTCTCTACCTATCGGTCCCGTGAATTTGATCATCTCCTCCACATGCTTTACCGAATTTCAGTGTTTGAATTGTCTCCTCCTCTTCTTCTACTTTTATACCTTCTTCTTCATCACATTCTACTATCTCTTCATTTCCTTCTACCGTTTGTATGTCCCGTTGGTTTCTGTTTTCTGTGAACTTTTCTGCGTAATATTCCGCCCAAGTTTCAAGTACTTCCTTGATTTCCGTTTTTAATACTTTGTTTTTATCTTTAATACCCCTAAGTTCTTGTCTTCTATTCCCCCTTAATTTCTTAACTACCCCCCAAACGTGTCTATTGTTATTAGTATATAGTTCATCTATTCTTCCCAGCTTTTCATCTTTTGAGTTCTTATGATTTTTTTATACAAATATTTAATATAACTAGTGATACATAATGCGCGTTAGTGTATGATCCACTAACTCACTCGTAACATGATAATCTTTCAATATATTACCTCTCATTACATAAGCTCATGTAGCAGGAAAAATAAATATATACCCGAAACAGTTTGAAATCTGAAATATTATCTATTCAACTTAACTTTCAATTTCTAACTCTATTTTAACGATGAAACTATACTATTTATATTCGCCACAGCGAACTGTGATCTGCAATTTATAGAAGAAACTCATCACCTGAAGATGTGAGCAAGCAACAGAAAGCTCGAGATGAATAGACCTCATTAGAAGTGGCAGGAAATAACATGTTTTAAGCACAATTTAAGTTCGTAATTGAAACAAAGTATGTAGTATGCTGCCGGAGGAAGGATACATCATTACAGAATTAGTAATTTGCTTTAGGAAGAAGAGTTTTTGCTATAGCAAAAACTTGTCACACATCTTACCCTATTGCGAATTTTGAAGAAAATTAATTTCTGGTTCTTAATTTGGAAAATGGTTTAAACTCATTGTATGGTATTCTCTTTTAAAAAACAATTAGACAGAAGATCAGATTTCAGTATTCAGTACCCTATATGTGCCACATTAAGTTTTTCTAAAAAAAAACCTTCGATATGGTGAATTTTGTGAATATTCAAATTTGAACTCATAAATACCCTAACTGCCCTTGTAATATGTAAATGTAGTGTGATTCACTCTTTTTCTGTACGGATTTTCTTCACTTCTCTCTTCTTTACTTCAAATTACCACTTTTTCTTTTCCCCTTGGACAATCTGAATATAACTTTAACTACTGCAAATTGTGATTTGACGTTTCTGATACTATATTTACTTATATCCAACCTGTAGCAACATCCCAATTATTTCGTTAATAGATGATTCTTACATGGTACAGAACACATCTATTTATATGGATGTCACCTGTTGCCTTGCCTCTTCTTTTTCGGTGCCAACATCGCCTCTAGAAACTATCCGTGTTGTTCTTGGTTCGATCTTGCATAAATTCGTGACGTTGAAGTTTTTGAAGTTTTCAATTTTTCTTGAATATCTTACAAACCCTGCACTGGATAACAAATGTGACACTAGCATCAACTATAACTCTCTATTCTGAGCAATTTAGCCCATTTAACCTATTCTGTATCTTTAATATTAAGAAAGTTATTCATATACGGAGATAGAAAACAACCTGTATACATTAATGGTGTTATTTGAACTGGTCTACCTGGCAATAATAATCAAATGTTATGCAAGCCTGGTAAAAGGAAGACATTTAGGTAAAGTAATATATATATAACCATCACATTAGAACTGTCATACGTATATTTAAATATCTAAGCCTTATTACACGATGAAATTACATAATTCTAACGATAACATGATACATAGAAACAAAGTCTATTAATACATATTTTTCAACTTATCCTGATGTGATAAAACAGCTGACAACCACTACATGAACGTGTGATCTAGATCTGAACAAAGTTTATATATTTTATGTTACTAGTTTTACATTACTAGTAAGTCTTTAGATAGAAATTAACAACTGTGAAAAAAATAGCCGTGGACGATCCAAAAATATACCTAAATTTATTTATGATACGAGATAATATATTTTTAAATCTAAATTTAGATGTTTTATAGTGGCAATCATTTCACGATCGCTATTGTTCTTGAATAGTATCAGTCTAAAAATAAAAATAGTACATGCAATACAACAACAATATACACAATATGATGCACCAAAAAAAAATATGAATGGGATCATAACCCATTGACTGAAAATCGAATTTGATATCGGGAATGCAAGCATTGAATTCTTCCGAATCCATTGTTTCAGATCCAATTGTTTACAAAGTATACCTTGACCTAGCTTCCTATATTGCAACCACATATTATTATTGCATTGTTACTATTAATAACGCCTATAATATTTATTTTTTAACTTGTAAACAACCGACAGAAAAACATCCGTGGTGAAATTTTAAAAGTGGATCACGGTATTTAGATTTTCGAGTTACCGCATTTCGAGAATGCGAATATATTGCGGCCTTCCCCTTTCATTCCTAGCGAAAGAAAATTCTACAAATATTATGTTAAACTAACCAAATTTATGCGTCCGAGAAAGATCGCAGATGTTGCAGTGGACATAGTCCGGTAGATTTATATACGAAAGCGTTTGATTTATTTCGAGGGAGCATCGGCGTTCGACTCTCTGTTCCTGCATACGAAAAAACACGAACCGCCGCAAATTAATTTATGCTTATCCAATTTTTTATCACTGCCGGTTTCGATTGAAAAAGGGAATTCTTATCTTTGTACCTACTGAACTGCGCATATTTCGTTTCGGAGTTGAGACGGCGTAGAACCTTATCGGTCTTGGATATTTCAGGGATTTTTCATAAATTTTATATAATAATTTTATTGATTATAAACAAACATACGACTCTATAAAGAGGTGCATGCTATTCAGGGTCTTGGAAAAACTAAATGTGCCCGGCAAATTAAGAAGGCTTGTGGCAAGGTCATTAGATAACACATATAATAGAGTCTTGCTAGAGGGGGAGGTGTC
>JARFOC010000010.1:1149235-1159318 GCA_031763485.1 Osmoderma eremita
TCTATTAATTTCTGTATATGTCTATCCCATTTCATGTTATTTTGTAGTTGCAATCCTAAATATGTTGTATCTTTCACCTCCTTTAATTTCTGATTGTTTATGTGTATATTTATTTCATATTCCTCCTTTTTTTTACTATATATCATATATTCGGTTCTTGCTTCGTTTATAGTTAGTAGGTTATTGAAGCACCATTCTTCCAATATTTTCACATCTTCTTTATTTTGTGTTGCATGGTTTTTGTACAGTGTCCGGAATAGAGTATGCAGGTGTGAGATCAACCAATTAATTTCCTTCATTTTTGAAGCTATTTGTTTCCTTCTCTTGTAGATGTGTTTTCCAGTTAAGTTTGCAATTTGTAATAGTCGTTCCCGCCCATATTTTTGGATGTGAAAGTTTGGTTCTGAACAGAGAAGATCAAACCCAATATTTGGGCAAAGGAAATGATATGATGATTTGAGAGTAAAGAAGAAAAAGAAGGTTGATTATTTAATAAAGTTCCAGTGATAATGGCTAAAATTATTTTGGACGTTTCATAAGAATGGACACAAAAGGCCGGTAAAATATACGCGGAAGCCTAAGTTATAAATGAGAATATGCAAAGGCAGGCATGTAGGACACTGGACAATAATATAGATAAGATAATGGAAACTAAGGATATTCTGTTGTAAAATTTTATCGGTGAACATTTTCAGTGTCCAGTTCATATTTGAAACTATCACAATGAGATTTTAGTTCAAATAATAGTTTTTTCAACCTAATAAACACACTTGAAATGAAAGATCCTTCGAAGTTCTTCTTATAACACCTCTAATAGCTATTCGCAAATATCTATCATTATTATTAATCATATCTGTCTATTTTTAACTAATGTCTCTCCAAATCTTTAACAACCATTTATTTTCTCAACATTAATTGTTTAATTAACTATGTTCCTGCATAAATTATTTACGTTTCATCCTGTTGACGTTATAAAACTACTCAGTCAGATCATGAATCATACTTATTATACGGTTACCTGTGCTATTAGTGTTATAAGTAAATAAAGCCTATATTAAACCTGTTTCTTTATTATTCGAATTTCTTTTAGATATAAACAAAACGTGTAAATCGATACACATAGTATGTATATCGATGTATTACATACAGGCTGCCTATTTTCTATCTCCGTATACGAGTAACTTTCTTAATATTAAAGATACAGAATCGGTTAAATGAACTAAGTTGCTCAGAAAATAGAGCAATAGTCGATGCTAGGTCACATTTGTTATCCAGTGTAAGGTTTGTAAGATAAGAAAAATTGAAAACTTCCAAAAACTTCAACGTCAAATATGTTCACAACCCCTAAAGATAAAATAAAGCTGAAAACCATTTCTAGTATAGTTTTTTATGTAGAATCGAATAATGTGATTTAAAAATCCATGGCACTCTTTATTTTGGAGGTATAATACAAACTGGTATTTTTTAAATGAAAGTTGGCCATTGTGTCATTTAAATGCTTATTTTCTTCTGATTTCATTGATATAACATTTGGTATAACTATCTCTTTTACATTTTGATTTGTAGTGACATAAACACTTATTATTTCTATTAATTCATAAGTAGGTTTTGACTAAGGAAAACGGCAAAAATTAAAAGTTGAGTAAGTTAGATAAGTATCAAATCAGTTCTTTTGGTAGTTTTATTCAACAAATTCAAAAAATGTATAGCTACCAAGAAAAGAATGATATGCTTTTTTGTTATTATGCTAGTGAAATGTAACACCAACGCTATATGGAAAGGAAGCAGCCTGATAAGAGGTTATTTTCTAAGCTGGAAAATAATTTAATTAAATACGGAGCCATTAATACTATATGCACTGCAGAAGACAAATTTAAACCAGAAGACGAGGAAAGGGTTTTAGCGTATATAAATTACAAACCAAAAACATCCACACGCTAGATTTCAAGCGAATGCGCAGTTTCCGCAGCAAAAGCTCGCCTATTTCTTAAACAAAATAAATACAAGCCATTTAAATGCAGCATTAGTCAGACGTTGTATGCTCAAGACCATGAAAGAAGATTATTATTTGCTAGATGGTTCTTGAGCGAAACACATAATAATCCGCAGTTTTCTAGTACAATTTTATTTGCTGATGAAACGAAATTTACAAATAAGGGCATATTTGCCCCAAGCAACAATATCTATTGATCTTAAAATTATCTTCACCTTACAACCGGAAGGGGAGATCAACATGTGTTCTCCGTAAATGTGTGGTGCGGCATTTGTGGTATAAAAATATTGGGGCCATATTTTTATGAAAACAAATGGTGAACGATATTTACACTTTTTACATAATGCATTGGAAGACGTTAGATGAAATACCACAAAATTTGATGCAAAATTTAAAATACTTCCAGCACGATGGCGCACCTGCTCATAATTGCCGAGCTATGTGTAATTATCTTTCGGAACGTTTTCCTAACTGTATTGGCAATGCAGATACAATTCTCTGGCCAGCAAGATCTCCAGACATTACACCTCTAGACTTTTTCTTATGGAGTGCCGTAAAAAATAAAGTATACATGAATAAACCTAACAACATCGAGGATTTAAGGGTTAGTATTATGGCGGCGATAAAAAGTATCAGACCTCACAATTTACATAGGGTTCAAACTGAAGTTGTGAGGAGGTGCGAAATGTGTATACGTACTAATGGAGGACGTTTTGAATACTTAATTAATTAAGTTACAATGAAGTTGTTTGCTTTTGTTTCATCCCTTATGTTTTTCTTGGGGTTTATTTTTTTTTTTCATATTCCTTCTTTAATATTTTATTATTTTTTCTCTTAACTTGTTATATTTCCCTGGGAAATACTGGGTACCAGTTTATGTCAACGGCGCCCGTATAAATAAAGTAAATATGGAATTGAGTCATTTTATTATTTTTTCCATAATAAAATATTTTCAAAGCTCAGTTGATTATTTCCCTAATTATTCGAAACTATAATTCCTTATTTCACTACAAATCAGAATCTAAAAGAGATAGCTATACCAAATGTTATATCAATGAAATCAGAAAAAAATAAGCATTTTAATGACACCATGGCCAACTATGGCTTCCATTTAAGAAAATACAAGTTTGTATTATATCTTCAAAATAAAGAGCGCCATGGATTTTTAAATGACATTATTAGGTTCTACATAAAAAACTATGCTAGAAACAGTTTTCACCTTTATTCTATTTTTAGGGGTTGTGAAAATATTTGACGTTGAAGTTTTTGGAAGTTTTCAATTTTCCTTGAATGTCCTTGCACTGCATAACAAATGTGACACTAGCGTCAACTATAACTCTATTTTCTGAGCAACTTTGTCCATTTAACCGATTTTGTATCTTTAATATTAAGAAAGTTACCCATGCACGGAGATAGAAAATGGGCATTATGTATATAATACATTAGTATGATCAGTCCGGTCAAATTGGTTGATCTTATTACCAAAGCAATCATAATTGGGGAAATAAAAAACATATCGTATGGTGGAGTAATAATAAGCAAATGTTTACATATTTACATATATCTAATATATTCATACTAAAAAGAACATGTTATTATATCTTTTACGATCGCAATAATTAACATGCCACTCTCAGACAACAAACAGCCAGGTTAAAAGGATACCAGACCGACTCTCTAATTCAATTCTAATTTGAATCTTCCTCCGTTTAAAGTGAAATTGACCAAAGCTAGTGTAGCATATTAGGTAAAAGCAACTCACCGTTCCCCCGCATCATTAAAAGTCAGAACCTTATTATAGTCACTTGTTTCCGGTTTAAAACGATTTAAATTATAATTTCAATTAAGTCATTCCTCATCGATACCTGATACCGGAATTATGTGAAACAGCATAGACGGTACACCAATCATAAAAATTGTTAGAAGTTACAGATTATATTAAAATCGTTTAGGTACGGCCCTGAGTGTTTATGCAATATTTAGTTACCTACGTCCCACAAACGTAAATTAAGTCGTGTAGGATGTTCCGACTACGAGAAAAATTCTATTTAAATCATGGTCGCACCTATTCCTCAAAAAGCTTAATAACTACTTTTATATCTTCCTTCCACCGCTAGTTTTGTAGTTCCGTTCCACATCGTTACTTATTTAAACGTGTTTTAAATTACATGAGAAATGTTTAACCTCTTACACGTAAATGTACAACTTTTCTGCACCTTCCTTTAGCTGTTGTATTTATCTCAATATACAGGCTGATTCATTTTCGACCCTCACCATGGGGATCTCGCTTATTATTGGAGATAGAGGGTAGGTTTAAGTTTGGCAAAGTTGCAAAATTTTGTGTTTGTTGTGAACCCGAACAAAAAATGAAGCTGTGACAAATGACGTTCGAGATTAAAAAAAAAAACGAAAAAAAAGCATTTTCTTCTATTACCTCTAGCACTTTTATTTGGCCATGCAGAGAAAAACTAAAAACACATTCTCACGGTCATTTTTAATCTTCTATCTGGTGGTGTATTCCAAATTTTTATATGACGTTTCGATTCTTTCCGTCCATCATCAACTTTCTTATTTCTTAGTAAAAATAAAAAATACCCTTACCACCTCGATGAGTGAAGTAACTAAGTTGCCATCCTCAGGAGAATCTACGAAGGAAGATAATGTTAGACGTCGCACTCTGGGAGATCTGCACCACACAGAACACCACTTGAATAAGTTGTTCAAGTGTTATTCAAGCGGTTATTCTGTGTGGTGCAAATCTCCCAGAGTGCGGCGTCTAACATTATCTTCCTTAGTAGATTCTGCTGAAAATGGCAACTTAGTTGCCGAAATACGTATCCAGGAGTTCTTCACTCATCGAGGTGGTAAGGGTATTTTTTATTTTTACTATTTTAAGCCACCGTATCCTATTTTGTATTTTATATTTCTTATTTTTTAACAGAAAGACGGTGTACTATTGGGCATTAGAGAATCTCAGACAATATAGGGCAAGGAGACCTCAACATCGTTTTGGATAAAATGTTTTGATGGGCATTTCGGGAAACCGTTCATAGGACCAGGTTTCATATATGAAGAAACATTAAATGGGGACCTTCTTCACAAATACGTATCTAACTTCTTAGATAACAATATTGCATTGGAACTGGTTCACAATGCGGCAATTGTAAGGAGTTACTTAAGTCAAGAGTTTCCAAACCATTGGATTGTTAATAGTAGAGTTGTTGAAAGGCCGGCGAGATCTCCCAACTTAAGTCCTCTGGATTATTTTTTATGAGGAATTGTTAAAAATAATATTTATAAAGATGATGTCCCACTAAACAGTGAAGAACGTCGAGATAGATTCCAGAATGCTTTCTTGGATGTAATTCCTAGAAGAACCATACAAAGGGCAGCTCAAGATGCCGGAAACCGTGCGCGATTGTATATTAATCAAAATGGCCAGTTATTTGAACACTTACTGCAATTGTTGGCTCATTGTTTTCTTTTTTTTATTATTCCTGTTATTGTTATTTTCATTTATTGTTACAAATCAGGTGCAAGGCTTACTTAAACTTTGCGAAACACACCTTTAATTCGCCGCTTGTGAAATATCCTGTTGATTTTCAAACAATATTAAACAACACTAAACAATCCATTCTCGAAGTTTCTATCAAGATCTAGGAGAATGGTGCGATGTGGCTGTTGTCGTTCTGGATACAGTTGCAAATATCTTTTATACTCTCTATTGTTGTATTTCGGTTTTATAAATAAAAAAATACTTAACATATCTCGTTTCTCTTCGTTGGTGTACGACATTTTTCTATTACTAATGAATGATAATTGAAACGTTTGGCAGTTTTAAATTTCATGGCTATCTTATTTATTATTAAAATGTATTGCTCGTCGCTAAAATCACAATATTAAAAACTATTGTCAACATTTTGTACATGGTTGAAATCAGAAGAAAAAAACCTCTTTTTGACGGTGTCAAAATCCAATATGGCGCCGGTAAGAAATAGGAAAGTTGATGATGACCAGAAAGAATCGAAACGTCATATAAAAATTTCAAGTGCACCATTAGATAGAAGATCAAAAGTTATTGTGTTTCTAGTTTTTCTCTACATGGCCAAATAAAAGTGCTAGAGGTAAAGGGAGAAAATGAGTTTTTTTCGTTTTTAAAAAAATCTCGAACGTCCTTTGTCACAGGTTAATTTTTTCTTCGGATTCATAACAAACACAAAATTTAGCAACTTTGGCAAATTTAAATCTACCCTCTATCCTCCAATAATAAGCGAGATGAGGGTCGAAAACGAATCAGTCCTGTATACGTTATTTGTTTTGAAATAGTAATTTTATATTTATTTAGAATAATACTATGCTATTGTCATACTATGTTACGGTACGTACGTTTTAGTAATATATCTAATTTGCATCTAAATTAAAACTTGTGTGAAAATTGTTTTGCGTCTTATGTAATTTTCAAGGCAAAATAATGATTTCTGAAGGTAATGAAATGGCAACTAAAGAAATCTTATATAGCAGATAGGTGGATTATCTTCAATAAGCTTTACATAGTAATAAGTAACTGATACATAAATATCCCAGGCTAATTTGATTGTATTTTGAAGGTAGCACAATATATGGCAAAAAATATTTAAGAATTTCATGCAACAACAGAGATTTGCATCTAGTCTTATTACATTGAGTTTTTTATACCGTCAAGTAGATAAGTAACCTTGATTGAGACAATGCAAATCCTTATAGTAGTTGATGTAGTATAGTGCATATTCAAATTTATATATTTTAATTGTAAAATGATAACACGTTAGTCTCAGTTCATTGTCGTTCAATTCTAAAACTATTAAAAATGCATGGTAATATATATACACATAGTTTTCACGGCCCGGATTGGTTATTAGCAGAGAGTCTACATTTTATGCACCTTGCTGGCGAGTGCGACTGATCAAAGATCTCCGGCCCATTCAAATGCAGGCGTTGCAACAACTGATTAAACTGTAAATACTATGGTTATTACCCTTTTTGTAAATACAGGTACTCCAGCACACATAATTTAAATATTTGGACCTCATCTTCTTTGTCTTCACCACTTCGCGTTAGCCACGACTTTCTTAATTTTAAGGGGCCGTCGCATTCCGATGTACTGCAAGGTTATCATAATGTAAGAGTTATATTTGAACTTGTTGCACAACTTCAACAAATTAAGCCAACAATAAAAACCAATACAAACTGAATTTCTTGAATAAACGGATTTGTGACTTGAATGGTTTCACATAATATTTATTAAAGATGTGAGGAAAAGAAATCTTGTTTTTTAGATTTAGAATTTTTTATATATTTTTCCTTCAACAGATCATCCATTTTTTTGAAGAGAATAATTTGCCTCCGAATGGCCTTTTACTTATTGATAATTGCTCTGCTCATTCTCCAATCGAGGAACTTCACTGTGCTGATTGAAACATAGTTGCATATTTCATTCCACCAAATGCGACAGCTGCCGTGCAACCAATGGATCAAAATCCCATAGAGATAACAAAGTTCACTTACAGAAGTAAACTTCTAGCTCACATAATAGCTGAAGGTGGTGAAATGAATACTGTTTTGAAACGCCATTCAATTCGCAATGCAATAATTTTTTTTGAACCAAGCTTGGGATGAGTTACCACAAAGCGTACTAAAGAATTCTTAGTTCAAATTGTTAAATTGGGACCCTAATCAATACGACAGCGACGATGATTTGCCCTTAGCACAATTTCTTCAGAACGATCAAGTATGGAATGAAGTTTTCGAAAGGAACCTAAGTCTTTTAGAAGAAATTGAACCAAACAATTCCATTGGTGTAGAAGAATGGAATGAAGATGTTGTTAGAAATGGACTTGGAGATGAACTCAATAGCGATGATGATGCTTCAGATAGCAGCGACGACGTAGTTATGGACGACATACCAATAACTCCTTTTTCTACAGTCATGGAAAGCGTCAATAACTTGATAAAATGGTGCAAAAATAGGGAGTTGAAATCCACCAAGCACATGTCCAATATCTTGTCCCTCCGTAACGACATAGTTCTTTCTAATGTTATAAAACTAAAAAAACAAACTCATATTACAGATTATTTGTGTACAAGTAATAATAAATAAATAATAAAAAACCTTTTTGAACAATTAATTATTTTTTATCCTCGGTGCTATTTTTAGCTATTTTGGGCTAATTATAAAAACATTCGGAAATTCGAACAATTTGAAAATTAGAATTGCTCCGGGAACAAAGTGGTTCTAATTCGTGAGCGTCTACTATATTGTTGAATGGATTATAGCAGGTTGTTATTATAAGTTATGTACGTTTATGAACACGATGAAGGTGTGTAAAGACGTAGAATGTATACTTTCATAACTAAAAATGCAGAGGAGGAAACAGCCTCTCACATTATTTTCGAATGCTACGCATAAAACCACCGGAGAAACAGGTGCAATAGAGACACTGCGGGGCATGCCCGGGGCAAGGCCTCAGTGTTAAGGGATGTGAAACACCTTTCTTTGCATTTGGGTCCAAATCCAATCAAATCAAAAATGTGTACATATAAAACATACCTCAGTAGAGTATACTTCCATTGTTAACAATTGATATATTATTAAACTGGTAAATTTTCTTTGCATTATTATTATTTATTGCTATACTGATTTGGGTTTCGTAACCTACAATATATTCCATACAATTACGCAAAAACTTCTGAATTCTAAACCAATCTTTCTCTATCTTTTTCAGGATAATAGAAGACGCCACTCCATCACCAACCACCACAAACCCTTACTCGAACTGCTTATCGCCTTCTAGTTCTCCCTCACCCCTCTTATCGCAGCAGTACTCCATGCACTTGACCTCCAGATACGATTATCAAGAGCAGGAGCTGATCTCGGCATCGCAAGTGTTACCGCCGGCACTTCCGAAAACTCAGGAACTGTGGGACATAAATCCGGGCATGTATGGCGATTACCGGGTATACGACAACAGTCGCTTTACGAACGAATACATGCGGCCGAATTTCACGGACTCGATGCAAGTGTACGCGCAAAATCGAACGAACTACGTGCCTAAAATCGGTGGTCAGGGTCAAAAAGTTCCTAAAGAAGCCAGAATTCGAAGGCCGATGAACGCGTTCATGGTCTGGGCGAAAGTCGAAAGGAAGAAGCTGGCGGACGAAAATCCGGATCTCCATAACGCGGACCTCAGTAAAATGCTCGGTGAGTCTATGACGTTAATGTTTTTATTAGTTGGTCGACGTACGAACATGTTTTTCCTCTCGGTTCGAGTTTCATTCCGACGTCTTCAGTTCACCTAATGAATAAATATCTTCGGGTGTGTATACATATACATATATCGCAACGCTATCGACACATTACGTAATAAAATAAGGCCACGCCATTACTTAGAAGGCGGCTTGTTTCCTGATATGACGCTATGTTGTGTTGGAAGCAGTGTTTTTCGATTGTAAATTTAATCGTCCTTACGCTACGGACATAAAAATGATTATTATACTGAACCCCGTCATTGTATTTGCCAAATAAAAATATTTACTTACCGTAATCGGTTGCAGTTTACGATGTAAGATAAGAATTACTGGGCATACTTGCCAGTGCACTGTTTCTATTTAGAAAATTCCGAGTGTTGGGGCTTTTCTATTTTTAACCGAGCGATCATGAATCGCGCACGTATGCCTTCACAGTTATGGGAAAATTCCAAAATTTCACCTGGAAATAATAATTAACGCATAGAGAAAATGTGTAGCTACAGAACGCTTTTTTTCCGGAATATTTTTGTTCAAATTTCCTGTAGTAGAAAAAATAATTCATTAATGCCAATATACGAGGGATGTCCGGTTACTAAGGTACATTTGTGAATTACAGACTACTTTATTAGTAGAAATCAAACAAACACTAAGTAAAAGCGTGAACTGTTAGCTACTTTTTGACATAATCGCCGCCAATGTTAACCCGTTAACTACGGCTGTCGTCAATACACGACGGTACGAAACTTTCGTGAGATACGGCTGTCGTCAATAAGCGATTTGATGAATTATGCCGGGAACGGCGGTCG
>JARFOC010000010.1:1161282-1175666 GCA_031763485.1 Osmoderma eremita
AATTTGCACATGTTTTCTTAATATAAAATATTTTATAACAAGAGAATAAATTTATAGATTTACTTTTAAAGATTGAAGAAGTGTAATATTATATGTAGTGAAATGTGTATTTCTTTCATTAAAAAAATATCAATTTACATTCAAATCTTTTACTAGGATTATGTGCGCTATACTGTCCGACTTTGAGGTTGAGCCACTGTATATACATAATTAATAAGTAATGTATGTTCAACTTAAATTATTGAGACTCAACCATATTGATTCAACTAAATTGAATTCAAAATATATGGGAAGAACAAAAGACAAACTGGTCCAGTATCAGACATTTATTATCACAAATCAATAGCACACACCAACACTCCAAGAACACACAGCACCATCGGTCAAAAAATCTGTTCCCATTACGGCACATGATATATACAGCTGAACGCAACGGAACACGTTGGTACGAACAGTTGGTAGACTGCAACGGTTCATCGACTGGATGACAATTCGAGGTACACTGAAATTAATCTTCGACAGCAAATAGGGATAGTTCCAATCGTTACTTAATAGTTTGCTCAAAAGCTTCACACTCCGGCAATCATGTATATCCGCAAGTAACGTAACGTTTAACTGATCCATAACTGCGTCCAAGTTAGCACCACGTGGGGACACGTCGCAGTTAACTTATTGGCGTTGAGTTTGTTCTAAATTGTGTGTGTCAAGTGTAAATCGGATACCAGATTATGCTTGCATATTCCAGTTTGGTAACAACAAATGCAAAATAAAATCCGTAAAACCCTGACAATTTGACTGACTTAGATGTTGCTTTACATAACTGATGTATGTGTGGAGCAAACGTGAAACCACTATCAAAGTGGACTCCGAGATCTTGGGCTGTGTCTCGAGTACTTACGGGAATGTCACGCAGAGAATAAGTTTGAAGAAGTTTGAAGTCCTTCTAGTATATGTTACCTTGGAGATGTTGAGCTTTGAATTATTGTTGTCACACTAATCAGATATTATATTCAAATTATCCTGCAAAAGCTGTGCTTTCCTCGGTCCAGAGATGGTAGAATAATTTTAATTTAATTTCGGTTATTCAACTTGATAATGGGAATCCACGTGTTCCCGAAACACGTGTCGTCCAGAATTAATTAATACTTTGTGCGGGAGGAGTAATCCGAACAGTGTGTTTATATTTGAAGTTATTCTTCTTGGGAAAGTAAATTACAGTGCGCATAAATTGTGGATACATCGTCACTAAACTAAAAGTGTTAGCAATTCTACTTTACAATTTACAATATACAAGGTGTTGCCGTTTTCTTTGCGAATGTTTTAACATAGGCCAGTTAGAGTACAGTATGTAATCGCTCTTATAATATGTTTAATTCGCTATACAATTCGCGCAAATTTTCCAACCTGTAAGTTTTTTAAAATCGTATCTATGACAACGCATCCTTGAAATCAGCGACCTCAAAACCCTTATATATTAAATATCATAAAAGTAGTTTCAAGGCGAAATGGGAGTCAAATTGTAATCGGTTTGAATCATCCACCTTTTGTTAATGTTTCGAGTAAAAATTGTGGCATGACCGAACGTTATTGAACTTCTCTCGATATGAGCATTGAAATAAGCAAGTAACTAACCTGAAAATTGTATATCTCGCGGATTACCACCTTCTCCCTTTACCTGCACAATAATTCAATTCATATTCATTATTTTTTCCTAATATTGCAATCACGACTTTTACTATAATTATTACTTTATTTTATTTATAAATTAAAATCTTTTATGGAGTTTATACAGATAGGTATTGTTCAGTGATGCAGGTATATATATTTCGATTGTAGTAGCGGGAATTATTATTTCACTGTCTTCAATAAATTAACGTTAGGCTTTTAAAAAAAAATTGTGTAGTGTAGAACTTATACCATCAGAAGATACGCAGCAAATGGAAAACTATTGCAGCTATAGTTTCTCAGAAAATTAATTTTTTTATGAAAGTAACCGAGCTGTATATTTTTCAGTTAAGAAAATATAAATTCACATTATCTTACCAACCTGGCAATTTTTTATTACCGTTAAATTATTATTGCTCCTACTGCAAACTTTGATCGGTGAGTTGTCGTTTAAGTAAATAGCTATGTTTAAACCAATAAATTGCAAGAAAGAACAGAATTAATGTTAATATAGAGGAGACTTTTGAATATTCGTAGGGAGTGCTGATATATTTATTAGAGAGACATCCAGAAAAACAACAATTTTAAAGAAAGAGAGAAAAGATTCATACTGTTACACTAAATTCAGCATAAATAACTTAGTTAAAATTTACATCACCTTCCTTGGTTCCTTTGTTTCGGCAGACTCACGTGGAACGAACAACGCACTATCATTTTTTGGCCTACATTACAGACTTCGGAATTAATTCCAATTTTTATCACTAGAGGTCGTTTATCATTCATTTTAAGAAAATAGCGTTGGACAAGATAGGCTTATATGTATTTTGGACGTTTGCTATTGGCTAATACGTAAGGCAAAATTACACACGACGAAGAAAGGCTGTCCGTGTATACGAAATGTATGTTGGATGAGAAATGGTCTACCCTTACTAGAACAAAATTGTGTTGTTGTAATGGATACCATTACCACCATACCATTCCGTTAAGCCTGAAAAAATGCCAACAACTGCATGGAAGAAGGATATTTTAATTAATTGGCTTGTTTCAAAAGGAATTCCCTGCGATATCTCATGACCTCATGACCTTCTGTAACTTGCTATCTAAATCTATCTAAAAAATAATCTGATACTCCATATAATCGATGAGATGGTAGCAGAAAGTGGTTGTAAAATTTTAAGGTTGCCACCATATCATTGCAATTTAAATCCAATAGAACTCGTATGGGCTCAAGTGAAGGAATATGTAGCTGTAAATAATAAAACTTTTAAATTACCAGAGGTAAAAGAAAAAGTGCCGTAGTGGTCTAGTGGATTGGTTGCTAGACTACTAACTTGAAGGGCCCGGGTTCGATTCCCGGCCGGCGCCAATAACATTGATGGCGTTTTTACGGCCACGGCTCAACTCAGGCTGTAAAAATGAGTACCTGGAAGTCAAATTCTGGGGTAAAAATAGGCGGTCGGCTCGTAGCGCTTTCCACGTTACAATCCTAGTGTATCGAAAAGGCTAATAACCATGGCAGACCACACCCTGCCATCCCCTAAGAGTCAGGAGGCTTGTTAAAAGGGGACTATTATTATTATTATTATTAAAAGAATTATTAATTGAAGGACTCCAACTCGTAACTGCTGAAGCATGGACAAATTGCATCAAACACACCATTGCCGAAGAGAGTAAGATGTGTGAGCTGGATAACATCGTCGAAGATATATTGGAAGAATTTATTATTACCATTATAAACATAAAAAAAAGATATTCGAAGGAATTTGTACATCGTTCTATAATTCGTGGCTACTTTAAAAAAGAACTATTAAAGTGTTTCATAGACCACACGACAAACATAATTAGAATTACATTTATAATCATGTACATGTATACCTTATGCATTTCGCTAATAGCTCTTTCATAACAAACTGGCGTTTGTAAAAATAATTTTACATGTTTTGCCTAAAGGCTTCTTAACAGTTACACGCAATTATTTACATAATTTTACATCGCAGGCGCTATAATTATCAGTGATATTACTCTTAAACATTGATTGAATGCAAGTGAATAAAATTCAAAACACATTCAAGATCACCATTAAGAAGGAGCGCCCGTTTTTTCACGCTGTTTCGTATTTGTAAAGGATTCCTTGGATTGTCACTGCCGTCCGTCTATTTTGACTGAACTGGGTCGACACCATGACAATTTAGACACTCCTCTAATGCGAGTTTAAATGGGAAAAGTTCGGTTTTAAAGCCGTCAGACGGGTAAAGTTAGAAACTATACGTGAAAGGTATCTTTCCGACACGCATACATACCTATACATTGCGGTGGTGTACCCGCTCGCGTCTACATGTAGTCGCTTTGATTGCATGTGGGTTTACCAGACGAGTAGGTGTAAAATTAATATTTATATAAAATATTTGCTGGTCGTATATCATCGCGAAAATTTATCTCGCTATATAATTACTAATATTGTCGAGGATCGGCGACTGTTAGAGTATAAAAAAGGATAATTTGAATGAATTAAACATTTCGTTATGAAAAGCCTTTAAACAGAAGACGCAACGTACATTCTTACCTCATAATTCCATCGTATATTCATATAACAGTAATTTCATGATTACATTTGTGACACTTATAACAACTCGTTTTTCCAACTAACACAATTTGTTTGTGATGTTACAGATTTCGTTGAGATTTTTAGGTAAATTATTGATTTACCCATTCCAGCTTCGTTTAAAAATAATCTATGGCGTAGAAAGTATATAGCGTATGAGTTCCGATTATTTCTATAGTCGATGGTTTTGCTAAGATTTTTCTGAAACCTTCCGTGTGTTTCCTTTACATTAAAATCTGCTCCTGAATAGGAAATAATCTGCATTATGGAGACACAGAAACAGAGGAAGTTTGATGGATACTGAGTTTTCTTGTGAACTATGCAAGATTTGTACTCAGTGTATCCTATCGTTACCGGCTACTCTCAGTATGGTTTTCTTCCGAGAAAGGTTTACAGTTAAAATTCTCGTTGCCATGTGTTAGTTCATTAGCAAACAACTTGGTACGCATCGCCACGGATTTTAGTTGAGCTTTTGACATCATTGACCATGGGATACTATTCAGCAAATTGTCAGCATTTGGATTAAGCTCTTCATTGATAAGACTTACTTAACTATTGGATCCCATTACGCCTTCTTAATAATGGATAAAAGTCTTTTGAATTTCAGGCGTGGCGTCGTCTGGAGTACCTGAAGATAGACCTGTTCGGATAATCAGGAAGTAAAAGGCCTCAAGGCCGCAGTGTTAAGGGATGTGAAGGACCTTTCTCTGCATTGAGGGCGAAATCGAATCAAATCAATCAACGTGGTGTTAAATTCACGTTTAATCCTAACAAATACTTGTTTGTTTCCTACACGAGACAAGTAAACTGCTTCGATTCGATATACTCGATACTTAGCGATGATCTTAAGAAGACTCGTATTACGAAGGACCTAGGGTATACTCTTTGATTCTCGCCTAAGTTTTGCTCCACATATATTTCAATTATGTATTTCAGCTTTAACAACATTACGTTTCGTTCTGCGTACCTGCAAATTATACAATGACACTAAATCTCTGCTTAAACTTTTATATTCGAGTTTCGTTATGAGCAAAACTCCACAGATAGGTAATTTGTTTTATCTTTCTCGATATTTATACCAAATAAGAATTGCTTAGACACATACAAAAGTAACGTCAATCTAAAATACCATAACATTACTGGCTTGTGCGTCAGGTGATGCACCAGGATATCCAGCGAATAATTATCTATATATATGCACAATATGTTTGAGTCACAAATCGCCACAAATGTTGATGGAATCCCTTCTCAATCGATCAATCTAGCCCTTTTATTACTTGTTATGTATTCTTCACATTGTCAAAATTCTTCTTTCTCTACGTCAAAATGATTAACAAATGCAGAAATGTCTGCACTTATACAAATGGCGAGGAATGTTGCCAATAAGAGTATATATTCTTTTCTGGATGGGCTATACTTGGTACATGGTAGTGCCAAGAATTGATCCTTAAGGGACACCTCTTAAGATCACTGATTTAGAATGATAACAGTTAATAGTAACTTTTTGTTTTCTGTTTGACAGGTAACTCTGAGACCATGTTGAGGAAACTCCCCTAAGGCCATTTGATTCCATCTTACACAGTAGAATTTCATGATTTACGCTATCAAAAGTCTTAGATAGATCTAGAAATAACGCTAACGTTAATCTACGAATATCTTTTTATTTCTGTTTGCTAGAATCTATCGTAATTGGTTTCATAACTACATTTACTCGAGATCGATCGATGAAGTACCTACATTCAAAGCCTACCATTCAAACCAGCTTCTTCTCAAAGATGGATCAAAAACCTGCATTTTCAACATCTCCAATGCAGTTTGTTACTATGTCATACAAGGTTTAATGCGTGTACGTTATTTTAATTTGGTATAACGTAAACACAAAAGTTCTGTTCTTCGTTGTTAATTGCATAATGACACGTGTTATAGCAAGTTTATGACAGCAACATTAGGGTCATTGATCTTTAACGTCATCAGTCACGCTTACAATAATTACCTGCAGGTACAATCCGATGCAATGTGTCGGTACTACCTCGTACGTATCAAATCAGAAAGTAAATAGCTGTGCGTGCATGATTAATTTTCATAGTCGTAAAGGAGATACATTTGCTTCACAAACCGCACACAGATAAAATCATCACAAATTAATTATGAAGCCGTGAGTACTTATGTTGTTCCGGATAACGCCGCGCCGGTTCGGCTTGATATATCTGCTTATTTTCTGATTCCTTTGTGTCCGTTTCTAAATGGTATGCAAATTAGTAACATCCTGATTTAATAATGGCAGCGTTGATGGTCCAGCGTTAAGGTTCGGCCCGCATCAGATTTTAGGTGCGCCCTCGAGGTGTGTCTTGTCAATCAGCGAGGTCAATAGGTCATATCTGCCGGCGTTCGTATGTGTAGTAGAAATTCTTTTTATTACAATCGATCTATCGCCTCGTTTGCGGTGTTTACGTCGCATAAATTAGATAAATGTAATAACATTTGTACGTAGACGTCTTTTTTATTGACTACTATATCACTCATAAGTATTTATCTACCTGTTTCATCTTGGATCAGGAGAAGAAAAGCAATAAAAGTTCATCAAACAATCGTAATCAAATCAAATATTTTGTAAAGAATGGTCAGCATCACCGCCAGTATATCAATTGAACTGTCATAATTTCTAAGTTATAAAAAGTTGCTTCTATAATAAGTATTTATGATTTTGGGAAAAAAACTGATAATATAAATACACTATACAAGTGCAACATACGTAACACTGGCCAACACACATTTTGGTGCCTCGGATTTTTTTTCCGAGCAGATATCAGGCAGATATTATGCGCCTTATTTATTTTTTTGCAATAGGAAGTTACTTAATTTCGAAGTTCTATATTTCACCCTGAGCAGGCGTTGTGGGACTGTGTCGCTATAAAAATTGAATCATAGCGATATCGAATACCATGATGTCATGTCGAATCGCTACAATATAGAGATATCGATAATCACTAAATTTTTGGAATAAGGCTTCTGGCAACTATATTTCTTCAATTGACTCCTGACACCATAGGTAGCATAATACAAAATCTAAGAATAAAAATTTTCGATTAGAAAATTAACGAAGAATGTAGCCACGTGTACCGCCACCAATTCGTAAACACCATGTATCTTTTAAATCACAGCTTCGTATGCGTGAAATTGCTAAAACGACTTTTTTCATGAATAAGTATACGATTGATGTTTCAATATTATAGTAAAAATGGTAGTAACAGTCTGGATGTGGGATAGTGATATAGACGCAGCCAGATGCATTAGGTACAATCAGCTCCAACCATAATGTCGTCCGTCTGACAGGAGTGTAACCTATCGCTTCACGTTATGTCATAGTTGAACGTGAATCAGTCGGTTACACTCCTGGCAGACGCAAGACATTATGGTTGGATCTGTTAGTACATTTACATCATAAATGCTGCCACATTGTACTATGTTACCAGATATTTCAAAACAATATTGATTATAGCAGGGGTCAGGAGTACCTTTGCATCATAACTGACCCGATTCTGGTCAACAGCAGCTAAGCAGTGTTCCTACGTCACTATTATTCATAGAATTCTTGGTTTTACGCTGTTATAATCAACTTTAAAACGAATAATCAATAATAGGTTATAGATCAAATAAATTCTGTGGTAATAGAATGAATGTACTTGTCAGTACGATAAATATCAGAGTATTGTAGCGCCTATAGTGAGACTTGATATGACACACACAAATAATAGGTTTACCTATTAATACAAAGATAGACTATTATATGAAAGAAATCATGTACTAAGTATATGTTTACTTATCTTAAAATACACTATTTAAAATTCCTATAACGAAAGTTAAAGACGACAGTCAAGTATTGGCTAATAACTGTTTTAAATCAATAAATTGAATCTTTTCGCAAATTTTCTCTATAAGAAAAAGAAACGTGTACCTTAAATTTAAATAGATAATTATAAGAACTAAAGAAATAAAAGAATGTATGAATAAATAATATACATCTAATGATAAACCGTTGATAATAAGTAACGAATTTAAACGATACCAATTGGAGGGGATGTAAATTGAGAGCACGATTGGGTTAGCAAGGTGAGTAATTCCCTGCAAAGTAAAATTTTAAATAAATTGAGGGGTGTGAATTGAGCTCAATGTTAATTGAGTCCTGCCCAAAGGAAGGACTTACGTTCAAACTGATGAAAGTAGTTGGTTTTGAACTGGCAATACATAATAGCATTTGTAAGTGTCATTTCCTCAATATTTTCAACAACAATGGTAAGTTGGGATACTTCGGAAGCGTTAGGTATTTCAAAAGCATGCTCTGGTATCCTTTGAGGATCATATGGAAATATTCCACGAGCTCTAAAGCCGGACGTACCATTCCCTACTGTAGTTGTAAAATTCCAAGCGCTACACATTGAATTTCCAAATTGATATCTAGTCAGTTTTCGCCCAGAATGATTTCTGATCCAATTTGTAACTGCGTTAAGCCAAGGAGTTTTCAGCGGTATGAAAAATGACCTGTCTAATGGTTGGAGATAATGTGTTGAATGGCTTGAAAGACGTAGCAATATTATTCCATTTTCAGCTGCAAAATCAAACACATATCTGAACAATGAGAACTGTCACCATGTAATATTAACAGGACGTTTCCATTTTTCTCACGTGGAACAACATGATCCCTCAACCAATTAAGAAATATGTGCGAATTTACGTAAGCGCTCTTTTCACCCATTTCGACATGGGAGCCAGGGGGAAGCCGATCTTCAAATTCAAGCTTCTTTCTTTTGTCTTCACATATTTTCAATAGGAGTTGAAAGTACTGGGTTACTTCTTCCCGGCACATGACTAAGCAACGATAAATTGATACTCCTTCAGCATTCCGAATAGATAGTGTTGGATGACGACGCATAAAATTTTGAAACCAGTCCTACCCAGATATTGTCTTGATTGAAAGCAGTAGGAAGATTGTTTCTCGCAGTAAAACTAAAAGCTAATCTTCGAATAGCAACTGAAGTCGGTGGAAATCCCATACTTTCTCATTTCTTTATGTAATTTACCAGATCAACTTCGTAGTTAGAAAGAGATACAGGTCGACCTAACATCCCTTTACTTATCTTATAGTGATCTATTCTCCTTTTTAGTGTACGATAGGGTATACAATAATTTTAGTCACAGCTTCTGATAGTGACCCCTGACTTCATGAAGCGCGATTTCTTTTTCTAATGTAAGATCGAGGTATGGTCTACTCTGAAATATGCATCAAATTTTTATAATTTTCTTTTGTTGTATTTGCGTAGGTATATTTTACAATGTATTAATTTGCGTATTATTTTACACAAAATCATCTTAATTACTCATAAATATTACATTTAATTAATAGGTGAAAAGCAGTTCTTTCAATAATATTATATGCGAAGACAACTGATTGCAGCTTTGGGATAAAATGCTACTTATTCTGACTTTCAACTGGTATTTTACCCCAAATGCAGTTGTATACTAGATGTATATTTTACACAATATGGCGGCCTTTTTTTTATTATATATTTATTCAGCATGCTCCATTTTGCAATATTACATACTATTAAATTTAAATACATTAACAATAACTAAATTATAGTAATATTTTCACAACAATTTCTCAAATTCAATTTTTCCGATAAACTGGAGAAAACAAATTCTGTGATGATCTATCAATTGTGATTTTGTAACCGGCCAAATATTTTCTTTGTTAACATCTTTTAATTAATGCTTCTCTTTCCCTATCTAATATGGCACAAACATAAATCAGATGGTCAACAGTTTGAATTCCTAAACCACACTTACACTCATCGCTGTCTAGTATTTTAAACTTGTGGAAATAACTTTTTATTGTTCCATGTCCACTGACCATAGTCGTAATTTTTGGGGCATATGGTATTATAATTTTTAGTCTTAGTCTAACATCCGGAAAAAATTCTTATGTTATTTTGCCTTTACTAGTATTTGTCCATTCAATCTGCCACTTCTCCACACTATCTTTTTCCTGTTCTCTAATCACTCCTGAACATTACCCACCATTCATCAACATTTAATTTCTCATAGATGTTTGATATCTCTTTTAATTTCAAAATGATAGGGATATTACCTGTCTGCATCATACGATATAGTCCTAAATCCTTTTAATATCCTTATATTCATTAGCCTTTTTTCTGTTTTAATTATTGAAACTCATTGAGTATAGAAAAGAAACAACACAATTGATAAACCCATATTGGAGATGACTAAATAAGGCATTGAAGCGATACCAGTTGCAGGCCAACTGAAGGAAAAGTAATTACAAGAACCTTTAAATGCAAATGTAAGATATCCGTCGGAGAGTTAACTGACCGTCAAGCGTATGCAATCCCGCGATCTTACGGTACGAAGTTCTCCGACGAACTCCATCCGCACACTCTCAACCGCGAAGAGAGAGCATCTGTAACATATGATAATGTAGCCGAACAAGATCTGTGCATCTCATTAGACAGGGATTAATGGGTATTTGGCGGACTGTACCCGGTCGGCCTGCCCTCTCCGTTCATTGGAGAGCGAGCGGCCGGTCAGCCAATCCACGCTGTCCTCCAATTATTCCCGTTTATTTTGTTTTAAGGCCAACTGGCATATAAAATGGCCGAATTGACTTTCTTTACTTTATTGCTTTCATATCGATTGGCCGATGCCGTTAATGGAGTTTTGATATTGACGCTCGTTACCGGCAATTTCAGGTAACGTTAATGTTTTCGATCTCTCTGTCGCGCGTATACTGTCCAAGAAATACTCCGGTCGAACGCGACACGCGCGTCCAAGCATGACTTTATTTGAGCGTAAATTATATAACGCTGTTATTGGTGGAATAAGGTATTACGCTTCGCGGAAACATTAAAGCATCTACATCGAACGGTCATAAAAGGCGTTAATGTGTACCTACCTCTTTTGAAGAAATATATTTTGTAGCAACAGTACTTCCTGCGATAACTTTTCATTAAGATAAGCTCCGCCTTAAACTTACTGTTATAACTAAGACGCTTGCTTTACATCGAAGTAACTTGTTGGAGATATAAAAGAGGAAGACGCATTTCATCTACCATAGATTTGTTTTCCAGGGCATTGCTCATTACTGATTCACTAAATCTACAATTATTTTATGCACACAGAGAGAAGCACTTACTGAAAGCAAGTGAGAATTACTTGATTCAATTAATTCTCCATTTAAGATGAAGAAATTGTTTTTCTAAATAATTAAATAAACAAATATACCTAAACAAGCAGCAACACCACATTGCCAATTTTGCAAAGTAACATTTTAAAGGCCATAGGGAAAAAGCCTTTGTTCTTATTTAGTACCTATTACAATATTTGGAGCAAGTAATTTTTGTTTCCATATGAATACACTTTCAAGAAAATAACTTACTGTATTCCCTTGGGTTAAACACACTTTCTGGGGTAAAGCTAAAATATTTTATACTATGTAAAATTGTTTGAGAAATTGATTGCTCTTAGATATAGTTAAGCACTTCTTTGGGTGCGTATTCTTTATTCATAATCCACTATATAGCAGCCTGAAGGAATTAGGAAGTAATCATGGGTGAAAATACATAATATGGATTTGGAATATTACAATAAAATTACTAGAACACTAATGCAATATGGACCTCGACTCATCTTTAAATAGCAAATCGAAGAATATAGATACCTACTACCTATATGAGATGGCAAAACACTTTGGCTTTCTATATATGTAGCTGTCAATTAAAGCATACTGACAGATTTAATTAGCACACAGGAGAAACCCTTGCAGTAAATATACTTACACGGCGCAGTACTACGATTTTGTAGAAATTTGTGAATCTTTTTTCACAGCTAGAGATGGGTAGTGCGCGAACGACCTAGTTCAAAGAAACGTATCTTTGCTGAGACTCGAATGAACCAGGTATATCAGTAAAATTATCTTTAGTAGTTGGCAGTTCATCGTTCATTTATTACCATTATTACGAAGCATATTTTTAGGTTTTATAAAAAAAATGTTCGTTATATATCTATTACCATATATTTAACTATATTATCTGTAAAATAAATTACATATATGCACCTACATATGTACAGGTATACAATTTATGCAGTGCCCACACAGCAAAAGTCAAATTTGCCGCTATTATAGTAATTTCAACAAATTAATTTGTAATAACCCGCTTGCTTTAGTTTAAAAATATATGTTTCTAGTTTGTAAATCTAATATATCTATTACTACCTACCTTGACCCTTTACAGCGAAATCAAGCTTTACGGATAAAATAAAGAATTAATGATAAGAATATTAGAAGTGCTACAGGAGACTAAAACATTTTAAAACATCAGACATTTTAGATAAATTTCACAATAACGATTAGCACAAATTATTGCAAATATACAGTAATCTGTACAAGTGTATACTACAAATACTAATACACAAGTTAAATCTTATCCATACAACAATGTAGTATTAAGTCATATATTGTTTCGTAGATGTTACAATAAAGGTATGCAAAATTTATTATAAAATTATAATAATTTTAAATAATAAGTAGAGTAAGTATTACTACAACACACGTTTATTTCTGCTCGCCAAGATATAAAAAGTCACACAAAAAATGTAAAATTTTACTACAGTAAATAGTACTACGTTTTCTCACAACTTTGTACAAAAAAAAAGCTAACTGTCCATTCAATTGTTTCATGCAAGAATTATTACTGCAAACTTAGTGCTACAATTTGATGATAAATATTGCTACAATTGTAGTAAAGTTTCCTACATTTTTATCTCAGTGCATGGTCGCCATTTTAAGTTTCTTTACCTAACTTTGGACACCTTAGATAGTGCAAGAATCGACACCGTCGCTACCTTAATAATCTTTGTCTATTAGCATATGCATCCATTGGTGTGTATAAATCGGATAACATGAAAGAGGAGATTCATTGCAAGGATAGAACAAGATTTTGCATGGAGTGACGTCAGCTGTACTATTATAGACCCGATTTTCCAAAAAAAAAACATTTAGATTTAATAATTCACTATTAAATAAACCGCCTGTCCATTTAATACTGTCTGTTCTGGAATTTCGTCTTTATATCATATTTTATATCATATTATACTGTACTAAATTGTACCTAGGCGCTATGAGTAATTCTTAATATTGTTTACTTTAATATTAATGGTTAAGGTCAAATATAGGCTGCCATACAATGATAAGTAATGCTACAAATTTATTTATTCTGGAAGCTAATTCTTGCTTGTGCTTCAATTGATCTATACCCATCTATGTTCATGATTTCCTACACTTTACCACTACCATCAGTATCATAGAAAAGTAAGTCACCCTCAAAAGGGTTGAGATTCCATCTGGCAAGAATTCTCAATTGATACATTGAGTTAACGATTTTATAATGTACCTATTTTGAGATTATCAATGTTAACATAATATCTAAGTAAAAATCTTTTATCAAAATTAATCCGTTATCAATTCCAAATTGGTGTAAAATTCCATAATAGGTAATTTTTCTAAAACGTTTTTGCTTTTTGTTTTGTACATTAACGATTTGTTGCAGCACTTCTCTTGTCCAGTTCTGGCTTAGGCTGATGATATTAAAATTTATAATTCAATTGCTAACATCGGTGACGTCTTAAACTTGCAAAAAAGTATCGATTAGGTACATGGCCGAATGGTGTACCAAACACAATTTAAAATTAAATATCAGTAAAGGTTGTTTTGTTTCATATACTAGGAAAAATCATCGAATTACTTCCGCGTATTTGTTGAATCATGTTGTATTGCAGAGGGTTGCAACAGTACAAGATCTTGGTGTACTTTTGGATCAATCTGTGGGCTTTGCATCACACATTACTGGCCTCTGCTTGTCAGCATCTAAAACATTGGGATTTCTCATCCGTTCCGGTACAGCTTTTCAAAGTATACAACTTTTGAAAATATTATACTTTAGCTTCGTTGTGAGCAAGTTGGAGTATGTCTCTCAAGTGTGGTCTCCCCACTATGTCTATCTTCAGTTATCACTTGAAAAAATTCAACGTCGTTTTCTCAAATACC
>JARFOC010000010.1:1187383-1201034 GCA_031763485.1 Osmoderma eremita
CAAAAAGAGCGTAATTTGAACACACATAAAAGAGTAATGTGATAAAGAGTAAATGAGCTTCGTCGATTCGACGAACAATAACCATCCAGGGTTAAGGTGATATCTTACTGGGTCACTCATGAATTTGTTAAAGATTGCACATATTATATAGCTATTGAAAAGAACACAGTTTTCACATCCCCGTATACAAAAATAACCAATAAGCTTATATATTAGAGTTTATGATTTTCCGTAAACTATAATTATCTATTATTTTAATCAGGTGTTCCTATTGAAATAAATTTGAATTTGCCGCTATTTTCGAATATATCCTTATTGTTCCTGTGTGATACGTCCGCAGATCACAGCGCCCACTACTGTTTTCTTAACGTTGGTTACAATTTACAATTAATTGTTTAGTGTTATTATATTATTATGTACTTTGTAAATAATATTATATCATTGTTTTACTATCTCTCGGTGTATATCAATTTACTCCCCGATTTGATAAGTGTGCAAGTAATTATCGTGAAATCAAAAACCGTTAACAGCGAACACGAACGCGTTTCATTCGATACGTACAGGGGTCACAAGTTATCAACGCTGCCGTCGTCGCAGTCGTAATCGTAGTCGGGGTCTGTTTTCAATTGCGGCAACCCACCGACAACAACTGGCGCTTTTTACAGACGACGACTTCTAGCGATTTATAACCGGGTTCGCGTGCTAGTAACGCTGATGACACACGCAAACGAATATTGGCAAACTTTTTCAGGTCTTGTTAGTGTATTTCTTTTTCTTTCTTACCGACTGACGTTAAGTATTGCGTATATCACGTTATGTATAGCGGCCGTAACGTAAACACATTTCATATTACTCCACATACACAAATGTAGAGTGTGGGAGTATTCTTATGGGAATGTAACCTGCGACCTCTCACCGGGGCGTTCCCATCATTGTGCTACCGGGCCCCTTCGCCTTCGAGGGGGCCGAGGGACCGTCGCTAATTACCCGGTAATTGAGGCAGGAAGTTGGGAAATCACAGAGTGTACGTCTGCTGGAACCGCTTTCGAAACGAACGCGCAAAGAGCCGAATGGCAAAACTTATAATCTCGATGGGCTGTCTTGTTGTCAAGTATAAGTACGAACTGTTGTCCTCGGCGTCTTTTAACATTTCGAGGTAATATAAAATTATCTGGAAGCACATATTTAAGCATGTTTGTATAATCACGTGTAAAATGTAGACATTATAGGCAATGTTGTTTTCAACAATCAAGCTGGTGAAGCTGGATATATCCGTTATGATATAAGATATCAAAAAAAGTTATTTACGAGAATTGTAGACTGTCTTAAACTTAACATTTTAAAATTATTTTGATATATACAGGGTGCTTCATATCACCAGGGTGAACCAAACATACTGTAATGGAGTGGACACAAATTATGTTGGAATTAAATAATGCTATCAGGGAGGAATACTCCTAAGTTACAGGGACGTTCAAAGGACGATAATTCATTCTAAACTCAGAACCGGAGATATTTATCGTTATTGAAAAAGAAATGTCAAAGTCATTACTGCATCCGGAAGATTTTTGGCAATGATAAGGAAGTAACAATTAGTTGTAGACTATTTAAATATATTGTGAGTGAATGTGGACGCCTATAAACAATATTGATTCATAACGAACATATAAAATGAATAAATAAAACAGGAAAATTCAATGTTAAAATCATTGTCAAAAATCTTCGGTAAAGATGAAAATCTATCAATAAAAGAACTATTGTGCCCAATTATTAGGTTATTTTAACAAAACATCTACCAAATACAGTTACAATTAATGTTATAATTATATAAATCCAAATTTAGTTAAGAATAAGTTAGAAAATAGTTAACATTTAATAGTTAAAGTTATAAAATCAAAATTAAACAGGTAGTGGGTGGAATCTTCTTGGAAAAGATTATAGATGAAGGAATTCATTGTTTTAAATCCATATTCATCCTATTTCCAGGTAGAAATACGCATTTAATATGTTAAATCTCCAATTCAATATGGTATAGCTGCAGAATTTGCCAAATCTAAAAAGATTTAAAAGAGAGAAAAATTATTGAAAGATATAAGAAAATTCTGAAAACAAAAATAGTTATATTAAATTTAAAATTAAAAGTAAAATAAATAATTAATTATGAAAATAGAAAATATTCTTGTAAGATTGGTACAACTGAAATAGGAATCTACGCGTCAGTATAAAAGCTCGCGGAGAAAAAAAATGAAGGGAAATTTAATTTTGGTCGTGCAACAGTAATCACGCTTCCTCGCTTGTTAATAAAAAAAAATATATATATAACAAAATGGCCAACGTCTTTTATATGGGAAACATTTCAATATATCAATATTTTAAGTATCAATGAACATCGTGGACAGTGTTTCAAGTTTTTCTTAATGAAAAGCCAATATTAATCATTATTATTTACCGTCTACTATGAGCAAATTCCTTGAGAGACACTCACCTTGAATCCCGTGTATCCTGATGCCATGTAATAAAGAGCAGTCCTCTCCATTGTACCATCCTGAATCGTAGTAGCTGTATTTGCTGTCCCCGACAATGGCGGCTGTCATGGAATTTTGGAAAGAGAACAATCGTTGCACAGCACAGTGTCACTTAAATATAGATCCGAAGAGATACGAGATCTATTTAAGGGTTAAAAGAATTGGGTTATGCAATTTACTACTTGTGAGTATCACAAGTAGGGTGGCGATCTATCTTAATTAACTGATGCCAGAATTAAAAGAAAAGAGTTTAGTCAATAACATTATTGGCATTTAGATACAATAATATAGATATTAAAGTTTTTTTATGTAAGCATTTGGGTCACAGGTGGCCTACTATTGGTATTGTTTGTTAAAATTATTTATTTGTGTGTATTTATATTTATTATTTCTCTTATTCAACGGTTTTCATTTTTTTTATTACAAATTGGCGCCCAACGTGGGGCATTGATAAAAATTAATTCTCCTTTCTTATTGAAGGGAAGTTTTTTTTATGTAAGCATTCGGGTCACAGGTGGCCTGCTGTTGGTATTGTTTGTTAAAATCATTTATTGTAATTATATTTATTAGTAAATATTGCAAGGACTGTGGGGCAGCACAATAAACACACTGTTCGGATTACCACCTCCCGCACAAAGTATTGATTAATTCGGGACGACACGTGTTTCGGGAATACGTGGATTCCCATTATCCAGTCGAATAGCATTCGGCTATTCGGCTATTCCCGAAACACGTGTCGTCCCGAATTAATCAATACTTTGTGCGGGAGGAGTAATCCGAACAGTGTGTTCATTATATTTATTGTTTTTCTATTCAACGGTTTTAATTATTTTATTACAAATTGGCGCCCAACGTGGGGCATTGATAAAAATTAATTCTTCTTTCTTATTGAAGGGAAGTCTTCTGTTAGGGGGGAGCAACATAAAAATTGGCGCCCATAACGTGGGGCTTTCCTAAAAACTATAATAATTAATAATTAATTATAAAGGAAATTAACATTACAGTACGTTTTCATAAATTGAACGGCCTGTACATTATTTCAGATTTAGATTAAGCTCATGCCACACACTTCCAGTACATAATTTCATTGAGTTATACATCGTGTTTCAGAAGTTATGCACAATTTTATATTAAAATCACTGATTTCAAAGTCCTGTGTACTGCAAACGACAGTCTGATTTTTTTACATGCATAGATTTTTGGTATTCGGCCAGTTTTATAGAAGAGTAACATTTTTTGCAAGCGACTGTATCTGTGTACCTACAAGTAATCTAATTGGATAATTGGAGTAAAAACAAAATGTACATATGTACGTACAATCAGGATTTGCGTAAGGTCTTTAGTTTCCTACGCTAGTGCCGCTTCCGATGAAGAATATCCGTGTAAATTTTAATTGATTTTAATTATAATGGAAAGTTTTTATTTCCATATTTTACAGGCGAGAGAAAGTAACATGATTTTGTGAGCATCCTTTCTAACATCCACTAGATGAAGCTTGAAAAGACTTTTTTACCCATGGTTGCGTAAGGAAACATAGATATATGTAAACGTATTAAATATTTCAAGTTAAGTGTTAATATATTTAAAGCATTTAGTTTGTATGCAGAATTTATTTAATCTTTTTTTATCAACCTCACGTAGTAAACAAAAAAATCCACTTCGGTCCTGAAAAAACATGTACCTACTTTTTTAAACTAATAAGAGTGACAATCTGAAGAAGGCTTTGGTTTTTATGGTGACATTTCACCCAACGATAATGAACCAATTCTTGATCGATTGTTAACCTGCGACGAAAAGTGGATAGTGCACTCAAATTCCAATTTCGTATCATTGATTATAGCCTACTGATTTGGTATCACATACCCCAAAGCTTCCTTCCACCCCCAAACAAGATTTTATTGTGTGTTTGGTCGACAACAAAAGGGATTGTCCATTATGAGTTCTTGGAAAGGGCTCAAACCGTCACTACTAACTTTTATTTTGAACGGCATCAACAGCACTTATCCAAAAACAACCTTCTTTGATCAACGGAAAGAAAGTGGTATTCTTGCAGGATAACGTCAAGCCGCATACCGCAAGAGTGGTCCAGAAAAAAGATTCTAAACTTGACCGAGAAATGTTACCACTCCCTCCATATTCTCTTGACATTTCGCCAAGTCTCTTGTCTCTTCAGAGCTCTTGACAGATATCAAGTTAGCCGTGCATTTTTTCGAAAAAACCAAAAGGCTCATACGATTGAGCTCGTAAAACTGCAAATTTTTTCCCATTTGATCGTCTCCCTCTCTCCGCTGGTTTCCGAGATCCCCATGCTAAACATCTGAAAAAACTCACCCTGTATATGTAGTATACAATTTCTTTCTTATCTACAACTAGTAAATATAACTAATATGTAGTCCTTCTTTTCTTCCTCTTTTGCAATAAATCTTTATTTTATTTTTTCCTGCTTGCACTATTAGTAGTAATTAACGTTTAAAAAAGCTGCCCAGTATATAGATTGCTGTCACATTACTTTAAAAATATTAGTTTTAAGAAGCCATATATTCTGTTTATAAATTACCACAGCTATTACGTAAATGTAATCCAGCAGCTTGACCCATAAACACAAACTCACGCGCGTCGACTAGGCTAGTCGTAACAGTCCCTAATTTAAAACTGACCGAACACACACAACAGCACACATCGGTCATAATTTAATCAACGTTTTACATAGGTTACTAGCTGTCTCTTTCGTAATTAATAAGTTATCGCTGGTCGAATCTACACGAAATAGAATACATATCCATCTATTCCTACCCATATGTGAGAGCATTCGCCTAAAGTTTTTTGTTCTGCTGTTCGTCTAATATCCTGACGGCTTTTTTTTATTTATTGCATGTTTGCGTTGCTCGCGTGTTGTTATTGATCATGTTAAATGGACCCACTTAGTAATGGTTGTTATAACAAATTATCGATGGTAATAGGTTGTAATAATTAAGTTATTAGAACCGCTTCCAAAACAAAGCCCGCTAATATTTATCTCATTTAGACGAACTCACTCAAAAATCAAATATTCCAGATAAAAACAAATATAAAAATAAATGAAAGCTCCAAAGGCATATGTTTGTTGCAAGAAATAGAAATACGAAGAATTTACTTGCATATTACAAAATAAAAAAGCAGATAAAGTTTACACTTTAGTAAATGAGTGTTCTTTGGCATTTCAGCTAAGAAAAAGCTGGTGAGTATAGACAAATTTAAGCCGTTTTGAAAAATATCTGCATCCTAAAATACAGTAAATCGATTCTGGATGGTTAATTGGCGGGACTGAATCAAGAACTTGATTTTATTCTTTGCTAATTTGAGTCTCTAGCTGTGATCTTCACCGCCCTAGAATCCTTCCTGGTTAGCACGTATTTATAATTATTTGGATCATTTAGGAATGGTTTGAAATCAGTGCCAACAAAAATATTTGGAAACAACCTTTTTACAGCATTTCTTTTTTTAAATTCTTGCTGTTGTCCTTATTTACGTAAAATATTTAGTTTGTTTTTATTGTTTTAGCTTTTAGAATAAAAAAAAATTGGTTTTTCAGAAATGTTTTTGTTAAAATTTTATTAATAAATTTATTTGTAATCCTGGATTTCATTTTTTACTTAAATCACGTTTCCTCTCTTCCTCATAAACATGCCTTTCACGGATTTTTCGAATATAGTTACAACAATTTTTTAATATGTATACTTATGATTTTCCCGAAAATAGTTTGATTTAACATTTGCTTATAGATAAATCCACTTCGACCACAATTTGTTGTGTGGTAGGACCGAGCTTCCGATCAGTTTGTAATCTTTGCTAAAGACGCAAACGAGATAATTATAAATATGTTCTTACTATGAACTCTGACTTATGGATAATGGAGATCAAAGCTAAATATTCCAATAAGTGATGTAAGCATAATTCCTTGCCTGAAGTTTGTGATTCAGTCTGTCCTAGGAACCAACCAGAAGTGACTCACTAGATTTTAGAATGTAGATATTTATCCAAAACGTCTCAGATATTTCTATACTCATTAGCTTTTCTTAATTCAAATACTAAAGAGCTCTGGCTTATTAAAGTGTAAACCTTATCTCCCATTTTATTTTCTGATATGACTGATATACAATAGAAATTCCTATTTCTATTTTCTTGCAACAAACGTATCCTGCATAATACAAAATATGTTAAACAAAGCAAAAAAAATTGTTTATCTTTCCAATCCGATATGTAAATGCAGTAGAAAGAGCACTAAATATACCCGAAAAAAAATTGTCCAAAATAACTACTGGAAATCATAAAATGTTTGCTTTAAATTATTCTGAATAAAACTAGTCGTTTTCAAAATACACTCAACACAGTCTTTTTTACACGGTTTTGATTAACATAGTCAACGAAAAAAGTCGATTAATCTAGTTTATTTATACCAACTAGTATTATTAATCATCTTATGTCGTATTTATTCTTTGCTAAAGGTAGTTCTTCTTTTCCACTCATTCTTTCATCAATGCTGAACCTTATTTCTTTTTCCTAAGATACTGGATATACATGGCCGGTACAAGAATAGAAACAATAAGTAACTGAATATAAAGATTAATTCAAATTTTACAAATTTTAATTATATATTATAGAAAATATTGCGCAATTAAATTGTCATTTAACAACAGTTGTAACATTTTCTGATACATACAAGGTGAGTCTGACATAAAAAGTGAAATATTATTAGATAATAACATTTATCGAAAATATAAAAATGGCAAAAGCGACTGTTGATAGAAAAAGGACAAAATCTAAATATGTTTGTAAATATGAAGGAAATAAATAATATAATAAATAAAATTATTTATAAGTTAACAATGAGTCTATTCCTTATACACCACTCTGTGAAGACTTGCAAAGCAATATTTATATTTGTTTTTAATTCATTTAAATTACTGGCTTCAATTATAATAATAGTATCGTCAGCGTAGGATATTATCTCACCAATCCCTACAAACTCCGGTAAATCATACAAGGTAAAAATTAGAGGCTCCAGCACATCAACTAAGTCTATATATAACTCAGTTTTAATAACACAATCTGCATATCATCTACAGTTCTATTCTTCCATAGCTCATGAAAATATGTCTAGCCTATCTGCTTATAACGTCTGCGATTGTACAGGCAATGCAGCAGAATATATAAGCATTTCTATGGTTCTAGTGCATTACCTAACCTTTCATAAGTAAGCGGCATTCGTAATGAGATACTTCCATAATTTTTCCTTCGCGCAGATGGTAGATAGAGTTAATGCACTTGTTTCGAGCCGTGGCAGGCGTAGCGCTCTGCGGAAATTGCGGATACAGGAGGCGAGGCATAATTCATTCTCGAAAGTATTTCGGATCCTATGAGGAAAGAAATTGCAGGTACGTATAGACGGATAATTTTGCGATGAGAAAGCGGATACCGACGTAAGTCGACATGAAAGACCTTGCTTTTGGAACGGGCGGAGAAGAAAACGGCGGATGCGGATCAGTCAATCGGAAAATTCACGGTCCATCAAGTGAAACAGAAGTCGTAGAAGGAAAACGTAACGTCTGGCTGCACGGAAATTTACACGTGAAGTGGATTATAGGAGGACGTGAATGTAATACCTTAGAGAATTAAAATCTATTGTATACGTAGAGGTGATCATGTTATTAGCATTTTGAATATTTGGAGTAGCAAATTTAAACAAGCATCTATGTTAATTATGCGTTATTTAAATATTTTCAAATACAGCGATTCTTGGAAGTTTTAACTTATACGTAAACGTTATGACTTTCTAACGAACATCTTGGATGGCCTAGATAAAGGTTTCTGTGTGTGGCGTATTTTTTGACCTAAGCGGGGCTTTTGACATAATTGAGCATGAAATATTGGTCACAAAATTATATGGCGTGCGGGGAATGGCATTGGATATTTTTCAATCATACTTCTAATCGTAAACTCACTCAAGTGCCTGCCGTAGTTAATAATATACAAACAAGAATATGCAGCGAAGCAATCAACAATCACGCAGGACGTCCTGCAAGGGTCAATTTTTGGCTCTTTGCTGTTTTTAACTTTTGTGAATGATGTGCGTCTTGCGTTGGACACATGTAGTTTGTATCAGTACGTATCAGTGTATGATACGTTGTGTGTTGTTTTGGCCGACTCTTTCGAAGTGCTTTCAGTAAAAGTAAGTAATGTTGTGCGCGATATGGTAACGTGGTGTGCAGAAAACTCACTACACCTAAATTTGAATAAAACAGCTTTCGTGGTTCATCAGACGCATGATTATGTTAAGTCTTTGCTTGTTAGATCTCCCAGTGGGCCACTGGCGCAATCTTTGGATGTTGAGTTTTTCGGAATTATAGTTCATCATTGTTTAAATCGGGCGCGGCATATAGAGAAGCTGCCCAGTAAGTTAAGCAATGCCTTTTATGCGATCTATCATCTAAGGGGTGATGTAGGTTTGTCTGCGTTGCGCACTTTCTACTTTGAGCATATACATTCACGAATAAAGTATGGTTTGTTGGCCTGGGGCCGCAGCACTTCCGCAAACGCAGTATTTTTACTGCAGAAGAAAATTAGCCGCTGCATGTTATTTCTATCATCTAAAACATCATGTAGGGATTATTTTAGGGACTTAAATTTCCTAACGTTGCCTTCGTTGTACTTTTATCAACTTATCAAATTCTATTATAAAAACTCGAATTTCAAACCAACGCTGCCGCCTCCGTGACAACTGTGAGACCAAGGGGGACTACTAATTTGTCTATACCATTCCACCGTCTCAGCCTCTATGAGCGCGGTCCATATTATGCGGCTCTAAAAGCTTATACCTAATGCTTTGCCAACCAACTTCAAGCAAGCACGGGCGGACAAAAAGTTCTTTGCAAATCTGAAGCATTTCCTGATTAGTAAAAGTTTTTATACAGTTAATGAATTTTTGAGTGCTTGAGTTTTTTCCTTTCGTTAACTGTAAAATTAACATTGTAGGTATGTGTTTCTTTCTTTTTGTGTTGAATTTTCTGTTCTGTTTTGACAATGTCTATATCTTTTTTGAAATCAGCAACAATAAATATTATTATTATTATTAAATAGCGCAAATAATTTCCACAGACACCCTCTTTCCTTACCTACAGTGTCGTTTACGACAGAAGTACCCCTTAAAGATTTTGATGGTTATATTGCTGCGAATTGTGCACCTCATATTGTTCGTCATTTAATTGTAGACACTTATGTGCGTTATGGCTCACCTAAGCATAACTTTTAATGAAGGGTAAAGTTGTAAGAACGCTGGTGCGCATTCAGAGAGCTCTTACATTTTTACGTTGTACCATCGGAAGAAACCGCAAGAGCACAATAAATTTTCTAATTTACATTTTACCACCTTTTTTACGGCGCATTTCTACGAAATTCGTCTGCCCACATAAATAAAGTGAACTCTTTAACGGTGCGTGTTGTGTTCCTAAGTAAACCGTCGGTAATATTTATTTTTATGTAACACTTACGCTCACCTACGTATTGAAGATAGTGAAAAACTCTTTCCATTTTCACTTAGCTTGTCCAAAATAAAAATATAAGATGATGAGTATAATTAGTGAGATGCTATAGACTATCTTAGCCTCCGAATGTAGAATACAGCTTATGGGAATTCGATACACGGTTGCCAAATCGTCGAATCGGCTGTACATTATTACTTCAGCTTACAATATTTGGGCTTATGACAGTTAAAATGCACCTGTCAAAGTATGTGACATCACATACGAAAAAGGAGCTATAAATAAAGCTTTTAAAAACGTAATTTCTGATCAATGCAACATATGCGAAGATTGGAGTACTTATAATCGTTATCTCTCACAAACGTTTTCGAACGGAATTTGTGGAATACAGTAGAACATTTAAAAAAACATCCATTTTGTTTTTATTTCAAAATCAGTGAAAAATCCCATAATTTTTTTATTATGACTACATTAACGTAATGTATGTACATATCGAACATTTAGGAATTGGGGTATTATATAGTTTATTAAATTTAAAAAAATATATATAATCCTTTAACAAGTAATAGTTTCCACTTTTGTAACCAAAATAGCTGGAATCATACAAATTCCCATGTAATACAATAATATTTAAGAAAGGGATAGCAATTACACACACATATGTTTTATCTCAATTTTTTAGTTGATCTTCAGCTGAGGACGAATTTGTTACATGAGTAATAAATTCCTCGATACCAAATTATCCACTATCCACATTTCGTTTTTAATATTTTCTACATGTTTGATGTAGTTTTGCCAATTAACTCCTCCATATCTTTTACCTTAAATGTGGTTTTATTCATTTTCATACTATCTTTAACTTGTGCCCATACCATCTCAATGGGATTTAACTCTGAGCAACCTAACGCTTTACTTGCTTCTTGAACGACAGCACTCACATTCATAGATTTATTAAAATTATTTAAAACATTTGCAATCATACCCGTCTCCTTCAGGCTAAATTTTTCTTCCTTACGCAGTTTTCTCCCTACAGGCTCCATTAATGCAGTGAAAACTGTGATTAAACGTATAGGTTATAAAATTTATAAAAAATCAATAAAAATATCCATATTACCCTGTGCACGCTCGAAGAAGATAGAAGCGTACTGAAAAAACGATTTGTACAACTATATATAAATAAATTAACGTGGAATTTAACTAAAAATATTTTAAAACTACGACGATAACGAGTGACAGCAGTTGACAGATGTACTTTTCTGAAATTTAACAAACCGTAATAGACAAACAGATAGATATTGTTGCCGACACCGACAAGTTGCAACACAGCAATCGGAAGTGAAGATAGCGTTAATGAGAACAACTAAGGATAGTAAGAGATACACAGTCGCTATTATATCCAATACTGCATTTGGAGGTTGAAACGATCTGATCAATTATTTCACGATATTCAAAATTAAAATCTGCACAAATATTGCAAGAGTAACTGGTAAGGTATCTAGTACAGACAAACACGTTAAAATCTGTCAATACTCAACAATCTGTATTCATGCTGTAGCATTATCTACAACAAAGAAAGGTTAAAAGTAACCAAATGATGTTTGAATACCGCACAGCCAGCTTTAGCATGACGAACACTTCACTTTTTCAGAAGGACCCTATGGACATCTTGCAAGTTCGAATTTCGAAAAACGCACAACTCTGAAAGTAAATGCATATATTCTATGATATATCACTAATACCAAATTCACAAACACATTTTTACTCTGCCTACTGCACATAATTATGTGGATTACCGTGTATCTTTAATATTCATAAAGCTACATAAGTTTTTGCAAATAAATTAATTATAAACATTTTGTGCAACCGGTTAACTAACTTGGTGACATTGAAAAGTTTGTCAAAATATATTCCATAGCAGGACGTTTACTCTTTCCTAGTTCTTTTTTTTTATTTGCTTTGTCCTTTTATAGTTAATATCCTGTTTTACATGCATATTACGCTAAACATTTTTCACGTATTAGTCACACGTGAAATAAATGCCTACAATTGGAGGCATGAAACAATAAAAAAAAAAGTAAGAAGAAAAAAAGGAATACGAAATAAGAGGAACATGTTAAAAAAGTTCGTACCGTTAAAACTGCTAGGTGAGTATATAAAATTGAGAGAAATCAAATGACAAAGTTTACACCCTACAATCAGAGAGTGTGTGCGGTGATATATGGGCAATGGGCAGGCTTGTCGGGCCTTATAATAACAGAGCGGCTTAATAATACCTCTCACGTGCAGTGTTGGTATAACATAACCTCACAGACGTACGGGCCGCGCCGTCAAAGTTAGCTACGCTTTGGGCAATTACCGAAAACAAAACGAGAAAAAAAAGGATAGAAAGAGAAATAATAAAAAGCTAATATGTGTCAATTGACTGTCTGGTTTCTAATAAAAATGTACGGAGCACGTGTACGCTTGGCCCATACGCTTTCGATCGCTTTTAATGCGTGTGACCATGGTCTGGGCGTGCGTAGCAGTTTTCGGCGACCCGTCTGTAAGGCACACAGATTTGGTAATGTGCGTTTGGCCAATTTCGATTTTGCAACAACCACATATGGAAGACAAAAAGGTTACATTGAAATGCTTAGCTGATTAAACTTATTATAGGTATATTACGGCGCTATTTGCACGGTTCACAGGACTTTTTTGTAACGTTACACATAGTATTTCCTAGAGGTATGGTGATTGGTATACAAAATGTTATTAAGTCAAAGAATATATTGATTTCTACGGGGTTTCTACGCATTAGTGTGACAAAGCTCGATATATCCGTTATCATATAAGATATCAAAAAAGGTTATTTACGAAAATTGTAGACAGTCTTAAACTTAACAGTTTAAAATTGTTTTCATATATACAGGTTGTTCCATATCACCAGGGTGTCCCACCGAGTAACGTACATTTCTAAGCAGTCGGCAATGCTATTCCATCGCACATCACTTGGAAGTACTAAAGCCTTGCCTCCTACTTGGCTGAATTTTGCTCTAGCTAGATGGTTATTGCGAAAATACTTAACAATTTGGAGTACATGTTCTTTAACATCTTGAATTTGTAAGTCCTTGCACAATAAATTCAAAATATGTACAGAGCAACCATAAGTTATAACTTTTGAGTCCGTTTTTCCTTCCAAAGCTTTTCTCATGCTGCGTTGTCTGTCACAAAAGATTTTACTGTGAACTGGTATTTTGATTCACAGGAAGAAATTAGGTCACAAACTATTTCAGTCAAATATTCTGAACTGTGAGGATTTCCTGCAGGATCAATGCCTTCGTAAAGAAGCGCTCGTCCATCTTCAGTTGTTATAGTAGCACATATTTATTACTGGCTCATTGTGGACGTTTGACCACCCATCAATTGACATATTTACACACTGTCCCATCAAAGAAGAAAAACATTTTGCGTTTTCCTCCTCATAAATTTCATCTAAAAGGCTTGTTGCTACAGTTTTTCATGATGGCGGCGTATAACCAGGTCTCAATAACTGAATAGCTTTTTTTACTTCTGAGTTTTCAATGCATCTAAAGCTCGAATTAGTAGCAAAAATTGCCTTTGCTATTTGTT
>JARFOC010000010.1:1208272-1225647 GCA_031763485.1 Osmoderma eremita
CTGTACGTAAGGACTACCTGAAGCTAATACAATCAGACGTGTTGTGTGATCTCAAAGGTATATTTATATATTTTTTATATACTTAATTTTTGAACGTACGTGCCATCTATTGGCAGAAATCTTCTTTTCTTGATATTACAAATGTATCAAACGTATAAGTTCAATATTTTAATTAGCATTGCGGGGTGTATTCAAATGAAAAATATTATTGAACTAAACAATGTTTGTTTGAATGAACCAATTCTTCGTATCGGTGTAGAGATTGGACCCATTTGAGGTTAAATTTGAGTTAGGATATTTTAATTATAATAAGAATTAAATAATATGTATTTAACTGGCACCAAATCAGATATATTTAAAGACATTCCTTTTATTAATTTTATAATCCCAACCAAAATTATTTCCACTAAATTAGCACGCAATACATTTAAACCGATTACAACAACCCCTCTTCAATTGTTCCGGTTACTAAGTTCAATCGCTTTCCACTTATTTACAATCGCCTAAATCCCTGGCAATTCATCACTAATCACCTTATCGCTTTATTATCTGGGAAGGCGCCGAATATCTACCATTCGCTACTATACCAACTATATTATAGGAAACTATTCTCATCGTACACATCGATTGAATGCAACAGGGTGTCCGCCCGGTGCCGCTGACTGTTCACGTTTTACCACCACATCACCAATGTCTAGACGCCAGACTCATCGCGGAACCCACAGTGGCATTAACGCCAGGCGCGACCGAATCAATGGAGAGCTGTGGAAGTCGACGTCGGAATACTAATTCCGGAGGCGCATTGTCAACAGTTTCTTGGCAACAGTTCCGAGAGTAATTTTAAGAGGGAAGTGCCGTTTATGTTTTTCCTGATGTAAAATAGAACGAAGGAAGTTTTAAAGTATAAAGACGTCTTTTCCGGGATTTTCCATGTGGGAGAGTTATTACTCCATCCTCTCCTTCAAATATATTATAGCAAGCTGGGTTAGGGGAGTAACTAGAGATTCATTTAAGACATTTAATAATATATCAAAGAACAGGATCTAAGTTATAGGAGAAAACAAAAGCATGACAAAATTATCTGGGCACTCAAAAGAATGATATGATAGGTTCAACAGTTTTTGAAGTGTTAAAGAACTGCTAAAACAATAATATTATATCAGGTATTAATCATGATTTAAATACCGTGGGATTAATTGAATTCATAATTGGAGTGGGCTTTGCGTTTTCCCACAAAATTTGTCGCACTGCTCCTGTTGCTTTAAATACTTTGTTAAAAGTGCATGATTTGATCAATGGCCTAATAGTGCAACAAATAATTTCAAAGAACACGAATGGTTTTTAGAATAACTTTCAGTAAAAATAGTTTAATGACTTTAGAGAAAACTACTAGCAGCGTACAGATTAGAGGGGGAACGCAAAAGCATTTCAAATAGGGACGGGACTGAGCCAATGAGATTCGCTGTCTACCCTGCTGTTTAATTTAGTATTAGAGAAGATAATAAGAAACAGTAAACTGAATAGGGAAAGGTGCAAAATCCATCAAGTTGTTGTATTGTTATGCGGATGACATTGCAATAATAGCAAGAAAGGAGGCAGATCTGCAAAATATCACGCAGACTTGGTAGAATCAGCAGAGAAAATGGGTTGAGATCAATCAAAAAAAAAGCAAGGTAATAAGAATTGGAATGAAGGCAAACAATAACAACCTGGAGATAGTGACACGGAAAGGAATTGTAAGATTTGAGAAAGAATGAATTCATTTATTTGGGATCAATGATAACAAACCAATGCGACGAAGAGAAAGAAATAAACATGAGATTGATGAAGGGCACGAAAAGCGCGGGGATGATGAACCATTTAATTAGATCAAAATACTTGTCCAGCAAAGCAAAACCTAGAATCTAACAAATTGTTCTAAGGACAACAATGCTATATAGTTGTAAAAGATGGGTACTAAATAAAAGACAAAAAGAACGTATGAAAACTGAGGAAGGTTATAGGAGCAGAACAAATAAGGAACTATATGAACTATACAATGAACCCAATATTGGTGCGGTTATACTTTCGAGGAGTCTGCAGTGGCTGGAACACTTGGAAAGAATGGCAGACGATAAAGTGGTAGAAACAAATAGCGTAGAGGGAACCTGATGGCAAGAAAAAAAGAGGAAGGCCGAAGAAGAGGTGGAGACAGGCAGTCTTGAAATTTGAGAGAGAAAAACATAGAAAATTGGCAGATGAAAACTAAAAGCAGAAGAGAATGTAAAGGAATCACACAGCTGTAGGCCTGAACGGCCTGTTTAACGCTTACATATGAGAATAGTTTTGTGTTCCAATTTGAACACTTTAGACTCTTACAAATGTAACAGCTATTATAATTTGATGTGACACTCCATTGACGGTTATAAAAATATGTGTTACCAGCTAAGCTGTAATATTCATACCTTACGATGAATTCAATTGTTCACGCGATATTATGGTTAACAAGGGAACACTGACATCTGTCAAATTCAGATTCAAATAACACCCTGCAGGCTCCAACGGTACCTTGGTGTTAGCACAGAACAATTTTTTTTAGCGGCGGAATCGCCCGATAAAGCGCAATTGCGATTTCACGTTATTAAGTTATCATTCTCTACTATCCCTTATCTCTGCCTAACACCCTCCATTTTTTTAAATATTTTTTATCTATCAAAAATAAAACTGCTTTTATGCAAAGCATTTGATATAATCTCAAAAGTGACGTGAATTATTTTCGGATCGATGGACATAAATATTGTCAATCTAAGTGAATACTATAAAACATTTCAAATTATTGACTATTTGAATAAATTTAGTTTTGTTGTGCCAATATCTAATCGTTTGTCTTTTTTTACAAAACAAGAACAAATTGCTTAAATCATGACTCCATAATTATAAATTATAATAAATAATTACAAACTGTTTCAAATGGTAGCAAACGTCTTCTATCACAGGCGTTTGTGTTGCTCTTATATACTTGAGAACGATCGACTTGCCGTGGTCAAGATTTATGGCGATTATCCATCAAGCGTGCACGACGTTAACAGTCTTAAACCTGAGACTTAATTTAATACGTCTGCCTTGCATTTGCCGAAGCTGCAGGACCGAGGTAGCTGTTAATGAAAAAAGACAAACGACACTGTATTACTGTACACTAATCGAATGGCAACAGCATAGCCGCCAGGAAACATATATTTACGGAAAGACAATTATTAATGGCGGAAGAGAAAATAAACAACTATTTGCCATTAAGAATAGTCATTTTAAAGATTGTATGTGTGAATCTACACTATCGCCCGTGGCGGTTGAAATATAAATATAATAAAGACAAACAAAATTATAAGTTTTAAAAATTGCATTTTATAAACACGTGAATGCAAAATAGTTTGCAGCACACGATTCTAGAGGAAATATGTCGTTGTGTCGAAATCGTTGCCTATGTAATACAATCATTTATGGAATGTATACAATAAATTCCATAAATGATTGAAATAATACCGGATTCTAGGTTCCTTCCAAGGTTTCACCTTAGCAAAAGATACTAACAACAAGTCTGACACTTTTCTTCCACCATACGTTCTACTGAGGATGGATAGTTTTGGACATACGTATCTAGAATCTTTGGCTCTTTGAGGTGCTAATGGTATTTTTTGTTTTAGTTCTACTTTTCCTGAAAAAGGACACAACAATAAGTATCTGTTTTAATTTAAATAAATTATAATTTATGACACCTGTCATTTTGACTTTTGTCAGTTTGTCAAACCCTACAATTTTTTGAACTCTCAATATAACAGAACCAAGACTCCTTAATACTTTCTTTAATTAAACACAACACCGCGCCCAATTGACGCTCCTAAAAGCTTGAGATTTCATGAATTTTGCCTGTAACAGGAAACATCAGGACACCCAGACAAACTATCATAGATACAGAAACTAAAAGAAAATATAACATTTTATAAAAATCAAAATAATCCGTTTTAAAACTAAATATATACACAAAATTAAATGGCACCGTTGCGACATACCCATAAAAATAGCGTTCGTGAAGCTATTTATATGCAGAGTTAAGATATCTTATCCGTTGTCGTCAAAGCGGTACAAAGATGACACAATACCTCGTACACTCACGCGCTAGTCACTTCCGACACATAAATTGGATGGTAGCATATTACGTAGTAGTTATTAAGGCGGCCTACGACTCTCTTAAAGTTTTCGAACGAGACGCTTTATTGCATGCTGATCGGAATGCTATTCGTGGAAACTTACTCATAATCAGCGAGTGGCGTCCATGGTCTTTAGCCAATCTTTAGTGTGGTAGGTATAAACAGAAGCGGTCTTTACGGGAATAAAAATGATGAAATGAGCATACAAGTTTTATGATCGGTGTAAATTGAGGACGTTCAACCATTAAATTCGATTTAACATCTTGTTTGTTAAGATGCTCTACAGAAACTGTTCAGATTATATCTTAATATGTATTATACTTGAAAAACAAGAAATGTTGTAGAGGATATTTCTGGTGGCTGTGTACGAAACTCCTAAAATATAGGGAATGGATAAAAGAGTATAAGTAACAGGTCAATTATTAAATGTAATTAAATGTTTACTGGGAGAACGAGGAGTTAACACTAATTTGGTTTACATATTGCACAACATCAGAAGTAGCAATACTGGATTTGCCCCTTCTCACACTGGAAGTTTTGACGATTCCGCAATGTCATGCAATATCAAGGTATTGAATTTCCTCTCTGGATAAATTTGCCTAAATTGATTATAAGCTTCGCGCTGTGAGGATATCCAGACATGCCATGACAGCTAATGCATTGTGTTCTGTATTAAACATGATTAAAAATAAATAAATCGAAGTAATAAGTTGTATTAAAAGTGTAATTGAGTGTAATTATGTGTTATATTTGATTCAATAAAATTACAAGAAAAATAAGATGTAAAAATGACAATTTGAAAATCAATACCGTCAGCATAATATATATAATCATATTCCCTTCTACCTTAAGTGTTTGTTTACATTTCATGCACGAATTTACCCCACAGTTTCTTATTTTATGCCATGCACTTCGCCTTGTATACTTCGTCCTTTTCTAAAACCACTTTGCACCCAGATGCATCTATTATTTTAATCAGTTTTTGAGTTGGTATTTGCTCATATAGTTTCAGTGCATCCCTCTATAATTGTTGCAGTTTTACTTTTCCCCTTTTTGAAAGATTGGAAGTATTACTCCTTGTCCCATTCACTTGGTCTAGCCTCTCCCATCCACGCTTTCTTTATTACTTCTAGGAGTAGCTTAGCTCCTCCTGGGCCCATGCTTTTGAGCATTTCCGCTGTTATTTTGTCATGACCTTCCGCTTTAATTTTTGCATCTCTTGTAGTAGTTCCTCCGTCGTTATTTTGTCTTCCAGATCTTCTGGTTCTTCCCTTTCTCGATCAACTATGCTCTTTTGTAGCTCTTCTCGTCTATCTGCATATAGTAACTCTTGAAAGTACTCCTTCCATCTTATTTTTATTTCATTCTTTCTTTTTTATATTTCCCTTAGCATCATTTATAAACATTTGTTGCACTTTTTCCCTTCTCTTAGGTTTTTCACTATTTTGTAGAACAGCTTTTGGTTGGCCTTGCTATCTGATTCTAGTTTTTCTCCAAACTCTATCCATGTGTTTTCTTTGGCTATCATTATCAAATTTTTCACTCGTTCTCTTTGATCTTTGTATTTTTCGTAGTTCTCTGTTGTTTTGCTCTTTAGGTAGGATTTCCAGATCGCCTTTTTTATTTTTACTTGTTGCTTTATCTCATCATTCCACGATGACGTCTGTTTTCTATTATTTGTGGTTCTACATACTCCGCATACTTTCTTGGCTATATTACTAATGATTTCTTTAAAATTATTCCAGAGTTGCTCTATGTCTAATTCTTCAATTTTTATTCTGCTTCTTTCTATTTCGTTATTTATCGTGTCTTCGTACTTCTCCTTATACTGGTATTTCTTAATCTATATGATTTTATTGATTCGAAATCTACCTTTTTTTCTACGCGTTTCCTTTTATTATGAAATTCTCCTGTATCTGCCTTAATTGTCGTTACTACCACATAATAGTCGCTGTTTATCTCAGGCCCTTTTCCAAACCTCGTATCTATAATTGCCGACTTTATCACTTTTTCTACAAGTATGTAAGCAATTATTGACTTTCCCCCTCTACTTGGCTCTTCTCTGGTGTACCTATGGATATTTCTGTGTTCAAAAAAGGTATTTGTTATTATGAGATTGTGCATCTGGCAATACTCTAGCATCCTCTTGCCGTGGATGCTAGAGGCATTTTCGGTGAGCTTTGATAATTCATCCTAAAATTCCTCTTTGTCAGCATAGTACTTAACTCAAATGACCAATTTAACACCAAAAAAATCGTCAACACTCAAAATCACACGGTAGTTCATGTTCTAGTGTACCACATGGGACTAGCTTAGTCCATTGGTCTTTATTATGCATAACATCCATTGTTTGATCATACAGGGAGAGTACTGATTTCATTTACGATTTAAATCAGGTAGTACCGCGTTTAATATATTAAGGCAATAAAATAGCACACAAAACTTTTGTAGACCAACCAAAACTTATCAAAGCGAGAGATACACATGTATATCCTACAAAGTTTAGAACAACGTTATTGTGATATAAGTAGCACTCACTTCACTCGAAGAGGAGGACTCATTGACCCGTATTTACATGAAAGCCCATTCAGGATGCATTACATACACACAAAAAGACACGCACAGGGACATACAGCATTTATTCACTCGACTACACAGACACACTTAGAAGTTACTATTTACATTATGTACAAAGTATATGTACTTATAAATGAAGTCATTGTACCGTAGACACTCAGACATTTGCGTCGAATAAAACGGAGTAAAAGACGGAGAAAGAGATCAATACATCTCCTGCGTTTGTACTCGTACGATACGGTTTAATTAATGGACTAATCGAACGCCAGTACTTTGATAGATATCGTGAATAAGTGCTTTTACGAAGTTCACATAGTGCACCTGGTTAACTGCCATCCATCAATGTATACTGTATAGTATAACGTGTGCAGAACAGCTGTAATTAATGTAGTGCAGACGAAGAAAGAGTTTATAGAGTTATAAAGTGTTTCCACATGTCGTATGTATCACCTATACAGTCTGTATCTAAAACATCTAGCCAAACTGTTCCTCAAAATGAGACTTCTTTCATCACAACATAGGTTAGAAAACGCATCGCCCCTGAACTATGAGCACCTTGAAATTAGGCGAAAAACTGGAAAATTAAACATTGTCCAAGGCTCTCAGATCTGTTATGAAGATTTCCAGAATTGGACAGCGTCATAGTAAGCTATGTGTATTTTATCAATTCGTAACAAGGCCATGTGGCAACATCGTTACTTAAGCCCAATCTACTTAAGCCAGTTTTAGTTAGACCCCATGTCCGGAGATATATTTAGTACCCGCTCCAAACTGAGTTGCCGGCTGATGCAGGATTTTATTTCGAACTGACCAATCAGATGCAAACACGATGGGAGAGATTGTTTGTTCACTTTGATTTAGTGTGCCGCTATTTTGTCGAGAAATGGTTAAGGAGTCACAAAAAGATATGCCAGGTTTCCAAGTGGAATCAGGATTGTACGCATTTCCACATATTTCTAAAGGAATGCACCCCAAGATTTTATGAAGGGGAATAATGACTTACCAAAAATTGACTGCCAGAAAAATCACTCTTGTTGTGTGTGCCGAAAGCATTTCGAAACAAACTACTTAACGCATAATAATGAATTAAGTGCTAATGAAATTGGTACACTATTTCTTCCACGTAAGTAATGAGTTCTTTTACTTCATATTACAAAGTATAATTTTTCAGAACCCATTGTCGTACCAAGTTGCAGTGATCAGAATGGAGCTTATGCTAGTAATATTCCCGTAGGTCAATTGATCTAAACTAATTCTGAGGATTCAGTGCATAGAAAAGATAGAAGCACTTCTATCGCAGATTAATCTCCTACACCTTCAGCTGAAATCTTAACCAAAAATATAGCTGTAGTCAACAGCTGTAGATAACGTTAACGTAAAATATGTATGATGTTTTTTATACCATGTTTTTTTTTTCATTGACGCAGTTCGTCTAGTTTAATGTGATCTCTCAAGCAATGTGTTTAAGTGCACATTTGCAGACAAAAAATCAGTATTCCCTAATGATTATATTTTGTAGTTCGAGATTGTAGGCAATCATGCCTTAATTCGCTTATTTTCCGAGGGCTCACTCCGACGGATTTTTTTTTTTAATTTTTAGTTTCGTTTAGTTTATTTTATTGTTTGGTTTAGTTATTTAGGTTATTTTTTTATCACATCATATACTGTAGCTTTGATAGGAAAGACCTGATAATAAAATAAGGATGATTTAATATCATAACTTTAGTTCGAAATTAAATATAATTTTTCTTTCTTAACCCCAAAGGAAAAATTACTGTATAACGATTGATAACCATTAAAAAAATACATGCAAAAAGTATAAAGAAAAAAATATCCTTTAAGCAAGGATTGGAACAATGTGAAAACGTTGTAGAGAAAATTGATTTGGATTTTATTTTCTAAAATAAACTTACTGTTGTGCGAATTGCAATCTTATTGCACTAATAAATACGCTGACAAAATTTCTGCCACATACGGAGTAGTAGGGCCAAAGTACATCACTAACAATACAAAAATAGGTTCTGATTATGAATGAATCAAAGCCATATTTGAATTTTGGGCTTGGTCGTTAGCGATTCGAACACAGAGGGCCGTAATTGTGGACACGTCGGCCTTAATGAAGTTAGCTATCTCTTCATATAGGTGATCTATGAGTTAAGCTTTCTATTTTTTATAAAGAAGCTGCCTATACAACCCTTGCTAACTTTGTACATTTCAATAAAAAAAAAAACAAATAAGGATAAACGACCTTCACAAATCCTTCATCAAAAGCAATTTTCAAATGCTTTGTTTGGTATTGTGATCGCTTAAAAAATCGCAGTTGCTTGGAAACGAAACATTGGACAAAAAGCTATCGAAATTGGGACGCACAAAATTTGCCTATCTCACCTTCTTCGCACTCCTAAAAATCCACCCACTGAACTATATTGACAAGAAAATATACTAAAGTAGTGATGGAAATGTTCTTTAATATTCCCAATATCCTTTCAGAGGCAGAACCAAATAAAAATGAAAATGAACAAAAGTGTCACTTTCATCATATGTTTGACAGTCTGTTTAATGCGTTGTCAAATTGGCATTTGATATGAACCATTAGCTTATACCAATGGGTATAAGCTAAAGATTACCCCGAAAAAGTTTCCGTGATGGTTGGTAAAACACTACAACAAAAGCAAACATAAGACAATTAAGATGATATTTTAAATTAAAATGTGTTGTTGTAGGGACTACGATCATTCAATAGATTTGTAGATTATAAACGTTGCTGTAGTAGCATTAAGCAAACAAAGAAAAGGTAATATTCCTGTTAACATAAAAAAGTCCAATATGAAATAATATTTCTAATTTAATATCGTTCAATGCACTCAACACACACTTGTTTTGCGTTCCAATTTTGAAGTAGTTTTAAGGAAGGCGTATTAAAATGACACAATTCCATTCCTGCTTTAAATAATACTTTTTTTTTGCTTAATATGCAAACTATAACTCGACTAGAATTAATGTAGTTGCATTACTTATAAAATAACTTTTACAGATGATAGAAGCTCTCAAATACAAATTTAAGGATAGATCAGATTTTTAATCCCGCTCCTGGAAGACATTCACCAACAGTTCGGCTTCAATGCAAACGCATTGCAACCAATCCTAGACTATTAGGTAAAGAAATTTCGTTGGTCCAACGTACATCAAGGTACTTAAATATTACCACTGCGACTGATCAAGTGCTGTTAGCGAATTCTACAAAATTATTCTGTTATTAACAAAAATATTTTATATATTACAATATATAATTTTCAAATAAGTTAGTAAAATGTTTTTCCAATGCGTTTGTATATACAGAAAACCTTTCCGAATATATATCTAACGTCATTCATCTAATCCTGTTTGTATTATATCCGGCTCAACAAAGGGAAACAGAAAAAAGCAATTTCCGGTATTTTTTTGAAACAAAAAATCCATCGCACCCACTCAAAGCTACTAAAGAATTAAAAATAGCCCGCTCTCCGTGTGGACGTTTATTTCCAACGGAAAACAAACGAGCAATAATCGATGTGTGTAAATACATTAAATTGGTCCTCCATTGGCGGGAGGCAATCAGAAGTAACGATACAAGTGCTGAAAATAGAAAACCAATATACTGTGCTTATCAAACATCCATTAACGCCATCAACGAAGGGTATCTGTATGTATCCATTCGAGTGTGAACATTTTCAATGTGTTTAGTAATAAGAACATATGTACATGTGTATATAAAGATTGTGTGTAAATATGCAAATAATGTGTATCTTTAGATGCACGACGCAAGAATTAGCTAATAATTGTAAGTTGTAGAAACTGTTAGATAGGCTGTAAGAGCATTAAGGCATATATTTATGTTAAGTGTTCTTAAAGATAATCAAGAAATAATTGTATAGAAACTTATATTTATATATATATTCTATTTTTTATGATAATAATAAGTTCCATAATCTGTATTTTCAGTCTGTAGATAAAATCCATTGACCCTGAAAGTAAGATCTTACAAGAATCTCTTTTGTATACTTTCAATAGTGAAATCATGACACGTATAGGGCTAGCATATTTCGGATCCATATTCGAGGCGAATTATAACCAGAGAATCACAGTGTTTTCAGTGTTTGTAGGTCATGAAAGTCTTTACAAGGCCTAACAATAAGTGCCAAGTTATTTACGGGATAAACATAATTTAACGAATTAATACGATTAGCATAAGACTATAACTACATATAACGATATCTTAGTATAATTTATATTAATATTATTTAGATTTCAAACTACATATCTTTAAGTCATCAACATACCCAAGGAACTTACAACTCAATGCCATCAATAGGACATTGACATCATGTTAAACAATAATGGCCCGATGTTCGACACTTGCGGAAGTCCAGATGTTATGTACGTCAAACATTCTTGATGGGTAACAATTGTAAAATACGTAACCTTGTCTTTGCGACAGGTTGGACGTCATTAAGCGAGCAAAAGATACGACTCATACGACCAAAATCCAGTTTGCTTTCTATAGATCGTCTCAACCTCCAAATGCAGCATGGGATATAATTGCATACTTTTCTCTCGTTTATCTCTTACTATCCTTAGTTGTTGTCATTAACGCTATCTTCACTTCCGATTGTTACAAGTTATTTACATACGTCGAACAGTGGGGTATTTCACCAATCTAGCTGGGCAAAAGTCGGTTTTAAAAATTTTATAATTTGCAACTAAGGAAAACGTGGCGAGAAGCGCAAGTGATCTGTCCACCAAATTTACCACTCCCCCCGCTTTTCCGATCAGGTATTTAAATGCAAATACGTCTCGTGTTATTGCAATTGTCAATTAGTAATATGTTAGTTGGTCAATTAATATAATCGCGCTTGTTTGGAAGTGAATAGTGAGAGCTGTGAAAAGTTTAGTATTCTGTGGTGACGGATTCTGTTGAAGCTGGTAAGTAGACATTCAATTCATAAGTTTATCCTGTTCGAACTTTCCGTCATATTTCTTTAAATACCTATTTAGGGAAAAGAGAATTTATTACACATTTTTGAAGAGTTTTTGAAGACATGAAGGGTTTTGAAATACTTCAGGGTGCGTCCCGGCCATTCTGACTATGCAGGCTTAAAGATAAATATTTGTGCTCAATTTCACTTCTAAAAATAGCCGCCACTTATCGCCACTTTTTTTTTATTTTAACGTACTAAGTATTGATTGCGGTCCCCTATAAAACGCGCCAATTTAACAAAAATGTTATAAGATAATAGGGGGCTTGAAATAAATTTAAAATAAAAAATACCCTTACCACCTTGTTGAGGAAACAACTCTCAATACGTATTTCGGCAACTAAGTTGCCATCCTCACCAGAAATAATTATGTAAAATAATCTGTACGTCACCAATAGAAGGTGAATATGGCCAAAGCTTAGCAATCGCCTTCTCCTTGCTTATCTTAGAAAGCACGTTTCTACCATAAACTTATCCTATCCTTAATGGATCTCCGAAGACACTATGACAAAAAGTTGTTATTGTCGTTCGAAACGACTGTAAACGATTCTGTTCGTATCAGCTATCGTGTACTAGGGTATAAGTATAAAAGAGGCGAGCTCTAAGAGTGAGCGTGCACCAGTTATCTTCTTGCGTCAACTCGCATTATATTATGCGTCTGTGTGCGTATACGTTTAATGGGAGACAACAAAGAAAAAAGTTGCGAATCCGGTGCTTGCTGCCGCTGTCTCTCATTCCGCAAATCCTGTTCGATACACGATGCAAGACAGGCTTCGAGCGTAGCGATATAACAGCATACGTAAGAAATGCATCGAGTCGATGTGCAGCAGGAATATTGACCTTAGTATTCGCGTTAATGCAAGGTACAAAAAGCAAGCTACGATATCTTTCGATGGTATGTCTTATGAATATTCTTTGGAAAATTTTAAATGAGTTAACCTAAGTCCCTTCAATTTCAGTTTGTTCATAAGCGATGGTTTACGTTGCGGTTACGTTTTCTCTTTTTCGCTTTTAATGAGGACAATTTCTTATATAAGATGACGTATATTTCGTACGTTAACCTTTATATTAATTTCTTGAGTGCACACATATGGTCATATTGTTACAGCAATCATGTCAAAACCGGAAAATTACTAAAAATTGATCGTAAAGGGATCAAGATAATTACTTCTGTGTTTACAGGTCACTGCAGACTCAGAAAACACCTACACAGAATCGAGTTATCGGAAGCAATCAATCGGTTGTGTATAGAGGACGAAGAAACAGTAGAGCACGTTATGTGCCACTGTCCTGCGGTAACCCGCATCAGGTACTCCATATTTGGGAAGGTAATTACTTCCCTAGCTGACCTGAAAAATTCCTCAGTCAACAAGATTCTAAGCTACCTCAAGGGCCTCGACTTGTTTGATGAACTTTAGGATGGCATCCGCTCTATAATAGGACCTAGTGGACGAGGTAGAAAGCGCGATAGACGAACCAGGCGGACGACATCCCTACACCAAGTAAGTAAACCAAGTAACCACACAATTAATTATTGATGGAAAGCTATGATATACGTGGTAAACGTATAAAATATCAACGCCAACTGCAAAGTTACTTGCATGGAAATAAGCCAGTAATATTTACGGATGCATCGTGCATCCATAGTTCTCATACACAGCGGAAGGGACGATCAAACAATAAGGATTAAAGAAACCTATTTCGAAACGGACTTCACAGATAACACTGGAAATTTCAGATTTATTTTATCCCACGCGGTAAAGTGGGTGCACTTGGTGGTAGTACTTTTTACACTTATTTCATAACTGTTTTCAGAATTTTTCTATCAGGCAGGGTTTTAGAGTGACAAAGCAATGAAATTTTGTTAAAGTAGGTATATATTATAATATGTGTATAAATCATGAAAACATGACGTGCAAAGTGATACATTTACTTGGAAAATGTGCTGATATACGACTTTAGGCTGTACTTTGTATCAAAAACTTCTCTCTTCAGCGTCCAGCAATTGTCTGCCAAGATTACAAGGCTCCATTTGCCTTGGTATCATCAGCACTTTCATCGTCGCTTAGTGTCATGTTTTGTGGAGGTTTAGGCACACGTAATTCCAGACTGTGAGGTACTGGTCTCAGGACAAAAAGAATGTTAGGATATTTTACAGTATGTTTGGATAGTCATACCACTTATATTTGTTCGACAAAAATAGCAATCGGTAATATGACGTGATGGTTCCCGCCAAATCATAGGAATAGCAAAAGGCATATGTGGGGAGCCCAGCTATTGTCTTCATCGTCTACTTTACACTTGAAATACTGCTCATAGCACTTTTTAAGGAGAGGTGTGAAAGACCGTTTTTGATATTTATGTGTCAATTCGCCGCAGATGTAGCAAAAAGAGTGTGGTTTACACGTTTCCTTCGCATTTTTACGGGTGATCAAATGTTGAACGCACCACAACGCAACACTCTTTAAAACATTAACAACGTCAGCGTATATGGTCATTCACCGAGCTCTAGCCGACAACTGAAATAACGTCAAGACATATTCTCTTATACTATACCTCTATTCATACATATTTTAGGTGCATAAGCGAATATCCTGGAACATAGAAACTAAGGGTGGTGGAGAAATTCTCAAAACATATTTGATTTCAGCATGCAAAAGTACCTATATGGAAATCGGGCATTTTTGTACTTGGGACAAAAATCTTGTTAACCAGTGTAATAGATTACTCATGTTTCCATCAGGTATTTAGTTAGATGTTGCATCTGGAAGTTAATACGTAATATTATGGCAGTTTTTGAACATGATAGTTTATTATTTAATCATTAGTATTTATGCTCTCAGATGCTCTACAGAGGAAGAACTATGCTGCTCCTATGATGAAATTATGATTTAAGTTCTTTTTTTTTCTTAAAGGTACAAAATCAGGTGACTATCATGATACTATTAATGCGACCAATTTTTTAAAATGGGTAACGAAACATTTGGTGCCTAATCTTCCACCAAGAAATGTCTGTTACTGGACAATGCATCATACCATAATCTGAGTTCTTGCTTCAGAAGCTAGGTTAAAAAGATTGAATGGTTAACGACCCGGAATATATATATTGATTCTAAGCTTATAAAACCAGAGCTTTATGAACAACTAAAGCAAAATATAACTGAAGCACCACAATTTGAGTTAGATACATTGCTGGCATCTCATGGGCACATCGATCTAAGATTACCAACATACAATCTTGAATTATACCCAAATGAGAAAATATGGGCCATTGTAAAACACAACTGGGTTGCCTTTATAAATATTACTTTCTAGTTCGCTGTTGTAGAGCCGTTAGCCACAGAAAAATTTGCATCTATAATTGGCGAAGAATGGGCGTCTGTTTGCAATCATGTAGATAGAGTTGTAGAAAACAATTTGCAAAAACAGCACCTATTGGATAACATAACAGATGAACTGGTGAATATTGGCGAATCAGATACCGATGACGATTTTTATACTGACTACGATGACGATGATGGCTTTGCAGTTTTACATAGGACTCCTACTCTTAATAATTTGTGACCATAAAATATAATTTATTACATTTTGTAGTTCATTTTTGTTCCTGAAATAAATGACATCATTTCTACAGTTTTCAAAAGATTGATGCATCTTTGTAATCAATAACTAATTTTATAATAATTTTTATAATAATATTGTAGGTTATTATTTTAAATTTTAAAATTGGCGCTCCAAAGGAATAAGTTGCAGTCTTGTAATACTTAAGTATGAAATTCCCTAGAGAGAGAGAGAGAGAGTGTAGCTAGAATATCTATGGTTAGATGTAAGGGTGTAACGTGTTTTTTTGAATAAAGAAAGTTAACGTTAACTACAATATTTAGGTTTCTCACTATCTTCCTTCAACAGTTTCCATTTTCGACGTACAATTATTCCGTCAAATTTTACTGCTGCACCTCTTATCACCATAAATTACCTCCGCTATTGATGACTTTAGTACACGGATTTTACGTTGACAATACGATGACGTAATATGTATTTATTAGACTGAGGCTAATCTACTATGCGCGGTACTACTGTATATTCATGTGTACGAATAGAATTACCTAGCATGACACGGTTTGGGGAAGTTTTTAAAGAGTTATTAATAGTCGAGACGCCTTTCGGTCCCACCGCGTCGAACCGGTGGAGTTCATAAAACGCACACATACATGTGCATATACAGCGAGGCCTACGTACAGCACTCAAACGGAAAGAGAGGCACGGCGACACATAGGGGGAAAAGCAGACGGCGAACCAAAAGCGTAAAATTCGAGTCAGAAGTGAAAGGTTGAATAAAAATATCGAATTACGTAAACGCTATGGCTGCGGAATAAAAGATACACAAGCATATAGACACAATATTCGTATTCCCGTGTGCTTGAAAATCGTTTAAAAAAGAATTCATTTTGGTGCAATGAAATATAACCTAAAAATAGAAATTTATTGCCTATTTGTAAAACCCAACTTTTCAATATATCAAAAATTAAATTTTAAAATTTTTGCAATTAGACATATTTGCTTCCTACTGTAACTACTAAATCTTTGCTTATACAACTAAGTATCTCGTTTGTTTAATGCAAATTTTTGGGATTTTTATCAGATAATTTCCGTTTGCATACCGCATGATTCACGCATAATAAAACATCCCGACAGTAACAGCAAATGGAAAGTAAACTAATCAGTGTAGACATAATTAACTGCACATGACGCATTAGTTTACATGAAATAAAAAATTGGAATTAAAACTGGTTTGTTTGCATATGTATACATGGTGTACGCTTTTGCAAATGGTGTAATTGAAATTTGGAAACTAATCATGGGATCTATTTTTAAATCTGCAATTCTAAATTAGTAACATGCCACGATAACTAACGGGCTTATTAATTGAAAAATTAGATTTCAATTTTTTTTCCATTTTTGCTAAAACATTTTAACTGCACTCAGGTAACACATTTCTATTTAAGAAATATTTATTCTACATAAAAATGGTATGTTTTAGGTAAGTATATTGTATAAATGTTTAAACGTATATAAATTGTTGTTGCCTAGAAAGGTGAAAGGGTAGTCATTACTACAATTCGTCATTTAGGCACAGATTCTTCTTAATATACCTAGCAAATTCTCCTTAACGTGAAATAAAATCAAAAACCAATTCAGCGGATAGTTCTTATCTAATCTTAATTTATAAGGTCAGGAATGTCTACGGCTTGTTTGTTTTGCATATCTTTGGCATACTCTCGGCCGCTATCTAGACGACTGCAGTTAAAATTAATCCACGGTGCCGTCTCCGATACTTGTACATATAAATATCTATCATTAAAGTGCATCCGTCTGCTTTGCTTTTGCAAAAAAAATTATTACAGGCAACTATGGTGCAACAAATAATCACGTAAAAGGAGACGAAACAGTAGTGTCCAATTCCATTATTGTGCTATGTGTAGGTATAATTAAATTACATGGGAAGCTTCCAAAATTATTGTTATATATTGTTGTGTTTCAAATTTCTAATAATATACTTTATTAATAAATTTTGAATAATAATGATAATTACAAACTT
>JARFOC010000010.1:1225747-1242096 GCA_031763485.1 Osmoderma eremita
TCTTTCGCCCATACAATTATTCAATTAACTCAGATGATCGGTAAATCAATGATAGTGAACGAACGCTTCCTGGCTTAGAAACTTTTACAATCAATCAAAATGGAACGGCAAGATGTTGTAAAAACATCATTGCAATATATTTCTTTATTTTATTAATTTTAATTAATTATTAATGTTAAATGAAATGTTTCAATATAACTTCCACTTGACCGTACACACTTGTCCCAGCGTGAAACCATATGTTTTAAAAAATCTAAAAACTTTATGGGTGCCCCTTTTAACCACTGTAGAACTTTGGAACATGTGCCTAGATTAGTACCACGCAGAATAATGTTGATGTATTGTATCAGTATACGTTAATTCGAGTTTTGCAAATTCGACAAGAACCGCCATCATGGACGCTGGAAAATTTTTCTGCAATATTCAAACATCAAAAGAACAGATAACAGATTATGACCCAATAGTACAACGCTGCATAAATATCACATAATAATTTGCTCTACAGGCCGTGAAGGCCTAGGGCTAATAAAATACTAATATTAGGAACTTTCTAGAAGTGCTCTACGGGCTACATTACTCCATTTTCGTCTATTTCCTATCATCTGCTTCCAATTTGCTAAATTCATTTTTCTTAGATCTTCTTCCACTTTATTCATCCATCTCTCTCTTCGTCTCGTTTCCGCATGCCCCAGCCATCTTATTCCATTAATACCATTGTATTATTATTTCATGATAATTTTAAATAAATAGTAAATAGCACGTTGTTTCCTGTTTCAATTTTGCTTCATATTTCATATACATACACGTCGCTACTACTGTATTTTGTTGTTCTATTACATCGTACAGCATGTTATTTACGTATATCAACTAATCCAAATAAACTAATTCTCCATTGAACACTTGCCGGCCAGCGCAACGTCCCTTATATAAATATTTACGTAATTTCTTACACTTATCATCTCGTTTGTGTGTTCGTTTACATTATACAAAACGACACGATAGAATATTTGCTTTTGCTTATACTACATTAGCAAGACTCATTAGCCGGATCACAAGGCGATTATTTTGACAACATATCGAAAGATACATATAGTGTAGTTATTCACTATTATTCACCGCTCTAATTTTTGTTAAAGTAATAGCAAAAATTCAGAAGAGTTTATTATTCATTGGTAGCATGAATGTAGAGCTATAACAGAGCGATTTACAATTTTCGCTATATTACATGGTATCTCTCCCAATTTAACCGCTACAATTTACGCCGCATAGATCATGTTCTTTTTAACAGCAAACGTTCATGAGCTAGTTGTACTTATTACCCCAAAGAAAGGAATTGTCGACCGCTAACGCATTAGCATTGACACAACGGTCGTTGTTCGACGTTGGGAACATTGGTAGACGTACAGAACTTATAATTCCATTGTCTCTGATGGTGTAGACTGTGAACGTCTCGCGCATAGCTGGCTGAACCGTCTACGAAAACCGGATGCAGGACTGCAGATAAGTCATCGTACGTATAATAGTGGACGCTTCACAATATGCACATACAATTATCATTATAGATAAAGATGTGTAACATTAACAATATCCAAATATAAACACTGCATATAGATTAAACCGGGTGATTTTCAACGTTTGCGATAAATACAGTGATTTGGCAACGCTGGAGAATTGCTTATGCTCAATACTTTTACTAAAACAACTAAATTACTTAAGTTTTTACTTGGCGAAGGTCTATTACGTTTCATATCATTTTTTACTGTGTGCTTTTACTAAATATTAGAGGTTAATATTTTACCTTGGCAATGTTTTGACAGCTCGTATTAGCCTGTAAATTCTTGTCAATCATGGACGTCTTCAGTAATAATCATCAAAATAATGGTCAGAAGAAATTTTCATAGTGTTAGTTACGAACAACCAAAAAGATAAAAACAGTATAAATATGCGTAGTAGACTTTCCCATCGACTATTCACCATGTCTGAGCGCGTGTTTCGCCGTATACAGCTCGTCAGTGTACCTTTGTGGATGCGTAGGCGAACTCGAAGATAACGAAGGAACATGAAAAGATATAACATTAAAAGTGTTAAGATCTGTCGTACAGTACTACATTAAAACACCACACGAATATTAAAAATGTATATTCTTTCTTTCCTACTTGTTACTTATTACAAAAATCGTTACACTATTGCGTCATCTCTACTTTCGGTACATTATATACCTACTGCTTGTCAATTTATTCCCGCCAATATAAACTAAAATGTCACCGCTTATTACCAACTTAAGGATTTCATAATTTTCCAAACCTAACAAAAGATATAGATAGTATCCACTTTTGTCACCGCACTATTTGCGAAAACTGGACAGAAATCTCTAAAGGCGGGAAAGCGGTAAATTCAAATATTCCCAAGTTCTTTCAAATTAAGTATTTATGTTCAATGAAATGCTTAATATATTTTATCACTTTATTTAATTTTTATTGCACATCACGTGTCGAATCTGTAGTCAAAAGCGAATGAAATGATAAAACAAAGTAAGCATTTCAATAAATGATTTAGGGCTACCAGTATTGTTTTAAATTTATTTGTATTTACATTAAATACATATATACACACTTTAAAATTCGGTAAATAAATGGCAAAAGAAGCTATTTGATTTTAAGCGCAGATAACTGTTTCTGCCATTTAACTATTAAATTACAACAATTTAGCAGGATTATAATTTTAAATACTTCTGTACTTGCTTAGCTTCGTAATCCATTATCTCGTTTATATGAAATGCTATTGTTATTGTTGCAATGTCTGTTAAGCCTATAATTACAAAAGCAAGGTTTAAAAGATGGTATCCTAGATAGATATAACCTTATAAACATTTTATTTATTTACTCAAAACTATCATTTGGACACTTTTAGTAACAACACATTTAATTAATTGTTTATTTACCAATCTAAACCATGCACTTACCTATTTAGTTCTGCACACAAATTTGCTATAAGGTTTGAAACTGAAAAATCTTAAAATCTATTTGACAAACAGACACAACGGTAATAAACTAAAAAAAATTGGGGAATGGAGTAAAAGTGAGTGTACATTAATGAATTAGCTGCGAACATTAAATTTGCACATGCGCAGACGCGTAATGATACCATCTATTGCTACGTCAGCAATCTGGGTTTCTCTCAAGCGCGGAATTATAGTGCCATCCCCGAGGGCAAACTATGAACTCACATCACACCTATCCTGGTTGTTCCTTCCTTATGTTCTTCACCCTCATGTAAGTTAAATATGCGTCTACTTCACAACGTATGGGAAAATTTAAGGAAAAACAAAGATACTCGTAGATTCATTTTTATTTCTCTTAGTAAAATTTATTCTTATTATCTCATCAAGCTATCTAGGCCAACTTACGAAGGCGACTCGATGGGATCAATCAGCCGGGCCGTCTCGTTCTGGCCAGGTGGTGGTCCCTCGAGTCGCGTGGTCTTGTCGAAAATCCAACTGCTACGCATTTTTATACTATCCTGTATATATATATAGGATGTAAGATGCGAAATTTGTATGAGAAGTGGTTAACCCCCTCTATACGAGAGTAGGGCAACTATTGCGGTTTTGTCCAGCTTTGTTACAAACCACCAATAATTGAGCAAGTGTGTGCAAGTATTTGTACTGTACTTTGCAGTACAATTAATGACAAATACAATTTGTAGCAAAATTTACCAATTACTTCTTCAAATTGTAAAATTGTAGTAAAAGTTGTAGGAAAAATAACACCACACAATAACACACAGCTTTTATTTTTACTACAAAATCTCTAAGTGTAAATTAATTATAAGCTTTTCCTGTGAATATATCCAAAATAAAGGGTAATAATGAAAATTTTCTATTTTTCTTTTGACAAACATAAATTTGAAAATCATGGTTGTCAACATCAACTTAATTCGCATGATCAACTTAACAAACACAATCGTATTAACGACTAACTATCTCAATGCGAGTTTTACTATACACATCACTAACGCTGTAATATATTCCAAACTTCTAAGACCGGAGAAGTTTGCGAAAGGCGAGCAAACTACCAGGCAAGTGGCAGACGAATTGGGCGTCTTCTTAACTCAAGGCAGTCCGTTCAACGGACCAGACGATGGGTACACGGGATAACTCGGCAGCAGCAGCTGTTTGTGTATAAAACGCCTTATTTGAACGGCTATTTTTAGACTAGGCGCGGAGGTAATATTAGCGAGGTTCAGCGGACGTTAAGCAGATCGGGGGATTTGCAACGGTTAGCCGGCGGCCACGTTAAAAAACATCCGCGTTTGATCGGTGATCGGTTACGCTTTCGCAAGAAAAAAATCCAGGACAACCAACGTAAACAGTTCACACACACACACACCGGGCGGATAAATGATTTACTAGCAATTTTTTGTTATCATTAGTATCTAAATTAAAGTAAACAATACGAAACACGTACCAAGTACAGCTTGGTGCAGAAAGACTTGTGTGAAATATAATTCATTATAAAGGTACTAAAAACATACACAGATATATACAATGTGTGAAAGTCTCTAATTAGGACAGAAATATATGATTCAAAAACTGCTGTAGTTGGGAAAAAGAATTTGTTGAAGCAACAAAATATTGTTTGTCAAAGATGATTTTTAACCTCAAACAATTATGTGTCTAAGTTTTGCGCGGCATGCAACTCGGTTACACAAAGTATTGTTGTTTCCTCTGTGAATAGGACAGTCGGAATAGGAAAAATCATTATAAACAGAGAGAGTGGCCAAAGCGAAGTTCACTGACACCAGGAAATAACAATGTCATTGGTACCCCACTTATTGATCCTCAAAAATTTTATTTGCCCTCTTTGCACATTAAGCTTGGATTGATGAAAAACTTTGTCAAAGGTATGAATAAAACTAACAGCGGGTTTGCATATGTGAGGCGTAAGTTCCCTAAGATCAATGATGCTAAGGTAAAGGAAGGTATTTTTGGGGGATCCGAAATCAGACAGCTACTTCGAGATGAAAAATTTGTTGAGGCTCTAAATGGAATTGAAAGAGCAGCATGGTTGTCTTTTAAGGAGATTTGTGACAGCTTCTTGGGAAATCGTAAAACCGAGAACTACGTAAAGATCGTTAACAATCTACTGGCCTCATATAAAGCCATGGGTTGCAACATGAGTCTAAAAATACACTTTCTTGACTCCCACTTGGACTTTTTCCTAAAAAATCAGTGACGAGCATGGCGAAAGATTTCACCAGGACATTCTACCAAGTTCACCCACTTTACAAAATAAAACTGGAATTTTGTGGAATTTGAGTATACTCTTTCAAGTTTAGCAATAATTAGGAATTAAACCATGATGCATAAGTGTACCTATTCTTGGACATCAACGGAACTGATAGATCCCAGACAATATACCTTTGCAAAATACCATTTAACTATGACGCCACACATTACAATTTGTTATCAACATTGTTTGTGAAAAGCAAGTTATTACCTTTGAGAACAGCCATAATTTTTTGCACAATCAAAATAATGTGTCAAAACGTTCATAAAGAAATAAATTACTATTATATACGGCTAAATTCCTCAAATCATTAATAGCTATAATGGATTAATAGCTATCATTTATTTGAATAAATTTCTTTCAAATTTGATATGAATATATTATATCCCAACCAAATTTGAAAAAAACAAACCTTTGAAAAGAACAGATAATTCGCTAAAGTAATCTTATATAGGTATAAAAGAAATACAACATTTTGCATCGTAAGTATATAAGTTTTAATGTTACATCTATTCCAGAATCCCCAGTATTTCAACAACGCAGTTCAGAAAATCAATCTCAGGACTTTCGATTTTCCGCATGACGCATACACTCACGCCTTTAACAAAATTCACCTTCCTTCTTCGTGACCATAGCTTACCGAAAAATAAGGCTAATTAGCCGACAGTTACGTTACGTACGGTCTCCTGGATGTCACGTATTCCGTCAAAGTGTGACTCATGTATCACAGGGAGGTTTAATCGATAGAACAATACTTCAAAAACAAAAGAAATACGAAAAGTTTCCATAAAACATAAATAAATTTCCTGTATTCGTTCGACACTTAAATACTGGTAAACAAAAGTAAATAAATACAAAAAGGAAGATATTTATATTCGAAGGCCAGACAAAGCTACTGAATTTGTAAATGTCCTGTGTGTGAAAACACACAGTTGCCGCCAAAAACAAACAGACATAACGCGAATAATAAACATGGCGATTCGATTTAAAAACCAGCTTAGCTAATCGATTCCTCGAAGAAAAAAGGCATAAATGCCAATAAACGAAATAATGTTGTGTTATGTAGGGAAATAAACTGAAGAAAACATGATATATGTATATTTCCAGGAAAATCAAATTTTAAATCTAGGAGAATATTCACTATAAACACGAATTAGAACGAAAACGTCAAAATACACATGTATAACTTTCAAAATAATACTTTCTAAAGCAAACAAATCTAGGATTGTAGTAGCAGTAGAATTGTTTATAATTAAATAATTGTAAAGCTACGTAATTTGAAAACAATTTGAATTTCCGGCTCTGCTAAATTTTTAACAGGTTGGCAACGATGTGAAGTTTTTAACCAAGTGCCGACTCATACAAATTTACTTGTTACAAGTTCTTCATATTAACCTTTAATATAGTAAATTAATAACATTATAATAAAGCCAACTGACATATAAGGCAAGTTAAGGCCACCAATAGATTCCAAACTATTAATTGACTCTTCTTTTCACATTATCAAGCTCTTCTTAAAGTTGTATTTTTCCATATAAGTTACACAAATAATTCAACTAATTTATACTCAAAATATAAAAATTCCAATTCAAGGAAAATTCATTGGCATTATTGATCGTAAATGTGTATGTTTTCATGAATTGTTAGAATAGATTTTACAACCGCTTTATTACAGTTTATATTAAATATATCTTGATACCATATTTAGAAACATTTCTTGCTGAGAACGAACTTTATCTCCTCAGATATAATTGCCACCAATTCCCTTATTAGGATTTAAAATTGATAGGCCTAAAAGGAAAATACTAAATTTATTATGTAAAAAAAAATTTATGCACCAATGGTATTCCCAGAATTTTTGGAATAATGATCTGAGATTTCATGAACATACTGCTATGTTATGTCAACATGTATACATTCGACTTAGGGCGTTGTATATAAATAAAGCAATTATAAGTTTTCTTCTAAAAAAGCAGTTATATGAGTCACTCGTCTGTGTTTTTATACGCCATTTTAGTGTATTACCCCTGTCTAGATTGTTGCACAATGAAGCGTCTACAAGTTACACAGAATACCTGCCGCAAATATGTTTTTTTCTCTACGTACGACTACATCAGTTATGAATATATCCAAATTGGCTAGCTACGTTTTCCAGATATTGAAAAACTGAGTTACTTGGTATGCCTAATATAAATTATTACAAAAAGGCCATCCCATTTATTTACGAACTATACTTGAATATCGTGGTGACAGTCATAATATTAATCTTAGAGGCCGGCTGTGAATGCAGGGATACTATGAGCTTACCACAACATAAAGCAGCTATGTTTAAGGGGACTTTCAGTTATAATGCTGTAATCTATAATGAATATGTTGCAATATTTAAAAAGCAGATGTCACTGACTAACTATGTTTAAGAGGTACGTCAGATTTATGCTGTATATGGCGCCCTACTAGAATTTCACCAAATATTATGAAATTGTATTGTGTATTTTGTGACATTATCGAATTTGTATTACTAATGATAGTAGTTCATGTTTTTCTAATTAGGTTCCACAGTACGTTTCCACACAATCGTAATTTAACTTTAAATATTGTAACTTTTTATGAGCAAGTGTGGTTAAGTGGTAGAATAGCTTTAGCTAGACTTCGCCCCACGTTATTCTATACATCGATACTGTTAAAATTGTGATGATTAAAATAAACCGTTTTCCTGTCTTTCGTAACCTTTGTCAATTAAAAAAGAAACACTGCGAAAAATATTTAAATGTCGGTAAAAAATATTAAAATTGACAGGTAAGTGATACTAATATTAATAATAAAATAGGTCTCTCAAAATTAATGATTTTCAACAAAGTTATAAGTGACGATTTATATTTTCTGTTTAAAGTAAATAAGAAAGAAAAATGAAATACAAATTGTCTGTGACTTAAAAGTTCATAGAATTTTCACAATTTTTTATTTCAGCTATTTCTAAAAATTCTCTCGCTCTCTCGTTTCTTTCAAGTTATAATATTTTTGTGCTGTTGAAGTCTGGAATATCCTGAAGACGTGTTGGTTGAGGACTCATCTTTTTTGTATTGATGTCGGAAGAATGTGTGATTAATCTAGTCCGTAACCAAGTAGTAGCTTGGCCAATTTATTTAAGATCTTTGCATGGAATAGAATATAATGGATTAGAATTAAATATTTTATCGATCTTATCTTTAAACTTTGTAAAAAAAATTATTGACAGTTTTTAAATTGTAGTAAGCTAATTTGAAATCGCAATTGAAAAATGCAGATAATTTAAGATTAAGTTAAGGATTGAAAAGGAATCTAAAGTACTTAATTTGTGTGTCAGTATTAAGATTAATTTGATTATTATCGGAATGATTAAGTATTATTAAAAAATTTATGTTTAGGTAAAACGGGGAAATGGTCATTTGAACCAGGTTGTTACAAGAATCTGCTTGGAGCTCATATCCTTGAACACTAGTTGTACTCTATCGAAAGCCTTACTAAAGTCAGTATAAATAGCGTCCAATTGTGACCGGTTCTCTATTACTGTCGACACATAGTGAGCAAAAACTAATAATGCTGCTACCAAAGGTTTTTGGCATTAACTTAGTTAATTTCCAATATTCTCATTTGAATTTTGTTTGCAGGACTTGGTACACTTACACCTGTCTTCAATAAAGCTCAAGAAAATGAACTTGTAGAACACATTATTGCAATGGGAGCTCAGCTATTTGGTCTAACCCTTTTGTTGTTCTTTGAGGCTGGTAACTCTTTATGTTTGTTTATAGGAGAGATTTTTTATTTGGATGTTTCTTATGAAAATTTATTGTCTATGTTTGAACTATGACATATTAATAAAATAGTCCTACTTTTGATACATAAAATGTGATTATGAGGTACTTCTCCATTTTGCCCAACTATCAACTCCATTTTACCCGACCGGTTGGGTAAAACATTTGACATATTTGACATTTGACATATTTGATTAAGAAAATGTTTTATTAAGTTAAAAGTCGTTCCCTGTGAATGTTGGCACTAGTTTTCAAAATACAATGCTTCAATCTGTTACCCACATTAAGGGATGCTTATTTTTATCTATACTTTTGAAAATATCTACGATCAAAGCCTAAGTACTACGTCTTACTCTCCCCTACCGAATTTTATTAAATCAATTTGTCCTGTGTGAATTTCCGGATACTGTGTATTAGTGACACCAGCCCACAGTCTTTGCCATTCTTCACATGATGTTAAATGATTATTAGTCAACACCGAAACGATATTAATCATTCCAATCTTATTTTCTCTCTTTTAGTAACTCCTTTAGTATTTAATGAAATACTAAGACCAAAACACTGACCAGAACAATTAAAAACTGCAGATATCCTCATCCTGAAAGTGGTGAAGAACAGAACAAAGAATCATCACACTATTCAATAAGTTGAAGTTTTGATACATTTATCATTGCTAGTAAATTTTGTATTTTCAAGTGAATATAATACAATTCACCGATACTCCCTAAAAATACTGCAACTGTAAAATCGAAACTTCTAATTTAATATACGTTATTCTAGGTGTTTTTATCTCATTTCTTTTTTTGGGGAAATGTCAACAGGATGTGCATCAAGTTTCAAATGACCTGCCTTCACAAGAGACGACCCTCGAGAGTACATCTGCCATCGTCCCTGGCAGATGTTATCTTCACATGTGCCTCTTAGCCCTGATGACAGCTATATGCATCTTTTATCGCAATAGGACAGACGTCAATCCCAAAGTGGGGCTTCGTATAGTAAATTCCATCATATTAAAGAGAATAATGACAAGTTACCAGTAAGCGATAATTCCTCAAATAAACTGGGAGGTAATTTGAATTATTTTACGATTTTGTTTACTTTATAATACGAAGGAGGTCAAATACGTTATTAACATTATTTCCAATAAAAAAACGCCTAAAATTATCGCACTATAAGAGCATTTTTTGTGTTTTATTCGTTGCATGACGAATAAAATTTTTCCAAAAGCGTAACATTAAAAATTGAATTGACCTATATTTTACTACAAATAAAAATAAAGATATCCCGGTTAAAATCATTACAAGTAAAAGATTTGCACAAATATTAAATTTAACCAAAAAATTGCTCCATAATCAAAAAAAAATCCAGAAACATTGCTAGTTTTATACTAATAAATAAAATATAATATTTGCGCCCGTTTCTTTTTTCAAATAAAATTTCATACTTATTTCCCTAAATTAAACGGAAATCAATCAGCTCGCTCGTTGAGCGATATAATGCATCTCTACACCGAAATTGTAATTACCTGATTGCTGTTGCGCTACTGCTAATCCCCGCTTAGAACACATAAACACAATCAATAATAACAAACACAACGCGCGAACAACAAACTCCGCCATATTCACGCGAGCTACTTACTCATGACTGACTCGACTAAAAGTTGAAACGCGACCCGTACTGTTTTGTACGAATCCGGGAAGGTTGATTGTAAATAGAGTGAAAATGTGTTTTTAAAATTGGTGTCCAAGACAGTGCGCGGCATCTATATATCTATAGTAATACGCCAGGTAGGTAAAGAAGAATTCCACAGTTGGAAATTGACATGGCAATAAATAACACCGTCTAAAAGTAGATTGATCAATTATTGTAAACACAACGGAATCGCTCACTTTGATTACGGATTGTAATTTATTATTGCAATGATTTTGTTAAATGATCTAAGAGTGTAATCCTCGTATATACAAGGGTGTAATCTAAATGAGCTTTGCAATTTGGAACAGTCTTGTTAAGTTCAACGCCGCGAAAAGTGCGGGGTAAAGAGAATCCTGCAGTAGCACAGTGTGCAACAATTTAAACTAAATGTTTCTGTGATTTATAAATTCACTTGTAGATGGCGCCAAGTCAACTTATTCCAAACGATTTCAAATTCGACAGTGTATATGAGAATTGTTTTTTATCAAGGAACGTTATTTTAGTAAGATAATTGGGATGATATCGACAAATATTCTGACATTTTAAATTTAAACGTCAATATTTAAAACTCGTCCCATTTGCGACGTTGAAATCGATCAAACTTTTATCCGTTTCCGATCGCATCATGGAGAACGTAATATTTAGAAATATCTGCCGCGAGATAATGCGAGAATGTCACAACAAGGGCATAAAGATCACGGAAAAATTCAGCGCCTATTATGTAAATATAAAAACCTGCAAATATTCAACATTTTACATAATTCACAAATGTGCAGATGAAATTGCTGCTTCTGAATCCGAAATGGAATATATCGTTGGACAACGAGGACATAAACCGCATAGACTTGCAGAATTTGGTGAAATACGCCCTAGAACAGTTGATCGAGGAAAATTCGCCCTCGGTGGTAGCCCTGAAAATGCAGATGTACTTTCATTGCAGCTTCGATACTAGTCAAAGTATCATTCTCAGACACAGAGACAGCTTGAGAAATAAGTTAATGCCCCTTGAGAATGAAATACTGATGTTTACGCCGAAAAATGAAGACGAGCAAACAGATGAAGAATTTGAGACTCTTTTCAAGAGAATTGTATATTATTTGACCCTGTATTATGGTTTGGGAGATCCGACAGACGAACCGGTAAGTTTTAAATTGATTAAAGACGATGCAATTAAAAAATAACGCGAAATGAAGGAGAAAATTAAACTTGTTTGACAGCTTTTGTTGCTTTTTTACATGATTTTTTTTGTATTGATTGAAAATATGTTACATTGGGCGAATTCTTAAATTCATCGATGAATTTAAGAACTCGCCCATTACATTCTAATGCTATACCATCAACGAAACACTTTTCAAAGTAGTGCCAACCTAAACTTTTATTGTCAAACAAATAAACCATAGTACAACACAGGTCTACAAAGAAGCTTACCGCGCTCTGAAAAGCATATGCTTCGATAGCGATCTCAAAGAATTCATCCATTTACCAAATCAATACAGTAAACATGACCGACTAGACGAACTATCTTATCTACTCGCTGGAGTCCGTCTCTTCAACAGAGATTGCAACAAGGGAGGGAAAGGAATCGAAGATAGTAAACCGTTTTCGATCTTCTCCCTTACAAACAAATTTCATCTTGCTTTGCTTCTTCCAGTACCGTCACTGTTAACTCATGCCATCAACATCACCAACGACGATTTGAAACACACCCTGACGAACGTCATGACCAACGTGAATTTGATCACTACCGCCTTGGACGTTTCTTTTACACCAACCACCAGAGGAGCTCGCACGGTTTTAGACATGAGAGTGCCTCAAGGTGTGAATATAGACAATGTAGACTACGCTAAAGCGTTATTGGTGTGCTATCGACAGCTTGAAGTCTATATCAGGTGAGTCAATTCTGTCTTACAAGAAATAAAAAGATATCTGAGAAGTAGGCCACGAATCTAACTGTCAATGTCAAACTTCATAAACGTCAAATTTAAAATTTGACGTTTACCTCCCATACCGATTTTAATGCCAACCAAAAATAATTTAGGAAAATGCAAATAGAAATGGATAAACTGGACGAAAGATCGCAAGACACAGCTGACGATTTCAATTGGTGCCTAATCGAGGTCCACCAGTGCGTTCAGTACAAGACCGCTGTTCCTGCTAGTGCCGTTTATGTAACGTGCCAACACTAAATAAAGCTAAAACCTATTCGACTAACAACTACTTTTATTTACAGCCTCTATTCACAAAACTGGCCAACAGTTGGCACGCTTTACAGAACATGGTGATATACTTGTCGAAGCTCGACCAAATACTCATCAATCTGAAAGCGTACATGAAAAAAGTGGTGCCTATGGAGGAAGAATTGGCGGCAATGATTGGTGAAAATCAGGTGATGAGTGATGTGGACAGGATGAGTTGTCACAGTGAAGAGGGCTTCGAACTAAACCTAGAACTGCGAAATAATATTATGAAGCCCACGGAAATAGAAGATTTCGATGACATACCATTGCAGGTGAGCGCGTTATCATCGGTGCAATTTTGATTACTTTGTTTTAAATGTTTTTCTCTTGCAGTTTCTAGGATTCTGCGTTTGGAAGTTCGTCGAAAGTCAAGGCGCTCTAATTCCAGGCAATCCTGAAATGGGTGTGGTGGAGATAGAAGGCAAATATTACGTTTTCTCTCGTTTAAGAGCGGCCGAGGCATTTGTCGTAAGTCCGAAGCGGTACGAATTCCTAAATAACCCCTTGGCATTGCTTTTCTTAAATTTCGATTAACTTCACAGATATATCTATGAGGCAATGGATATAATACGCAGAAAACCCGAGCTGGCTCACTTCCTAGGAGTCTATGATCAACTGGAGGCTGTAAAATGTGTTAGACAGTAAGAAATACTTTAGTTCATGGTAACTTGTTTTTTTGTTTGCTTTGTGTAGTTTTTTTCAGATGGGATAGGCTCCATCTCATTTTTGTTGTTTGATTTTTGTTGATTCTATTGGTTATTGCGTCTTCTAAATACGTAATTCTTTTTCAATTATAATAGTTTTTTGCCAGCCAAAACTTACTGAGGTATCCTATTTTTCAACATTGCAACTGCAATAACCACATTTCATTGATAACGCATATCATCTTAATTCTAACTTCGCCGTCAGATTAGTCACAGTCAAAATAGACACAGTAATCACCCACGGGGTGGAAACCCAGACAGATCTGCACCCAGAGACCACCAAGAAGAATTCTGAATACTATTGGAACATCTGGGACCTCAAACGAAGAGCCCTTGCCATGGTAAATAAACTCAAAACACATTATTTCATTCGAATTCGATTAAAAATATATTTTAGGCGGATATTTCCAAACGGAAGACAGTTTCAACGCAAACGGTGCTCTCCAATAACAGAAACGCCGTTAGAACACAAACACACTTCACTAAAGATCATCACTATCAGACCAAGAGAGACAATTACAGTAACGTGCCGACTTTGTCTAATTACGTCTTTGGGTTGAGAGGAAGGAAGGATGATAGGCAGTTTATTATTACCTTGTCAAGACCTGTGGACGAATAATATTTATAATAAAGATGTCATATGTAATTTACTAAGATCATTGGACAAATAAATAAATAAATTATTTTTGTAACCCATAATACCCACCTTATAGGGTTTCCCTTACTCTTGAACGGGTTGTGGTTTCTTAGTAGTTACTTCTGCGAAATTATCCGATTCAAACTAGTACACATAAGTTAGTTAAACAACTGTCAATACAACGACAAAACTAACAATGCTAATTAGAAGGGAAAAAGCTAGTATATGACGCAATTTGTACACGCAGTGTTTAAAGTTAAATCTTGGAGGGAATGTTTTTCATCAGATCATCAGTGAAATAACACTCTGTGTATATATCGACAGATCATAACCTATACTTTATTCACCGAACAGGTAGAGTACAAAAAATGCGGGTTTAATGCATGATACGAAAACTAAGCTTTCTATTGGTTGGTAAGAACTCCCGAAAAGTCCATTGCAAACAATATCAATTAAAAAATCGTATTCAAAGGCGCCCTTTAAAATTGAAGAAGCGATTATTGAATGCTATAGACTGTTTAAATAAGGGTGAAAATGTCATAAGTTCTAAGATTAAATTTCTGCTTCTTGCTAAAAAAAAATATAACAATTGCACTGCTAAAATTTGACAGAAAGATAATAAATTAAATTCATTGATTTAAAATGTATTGTATTGCATACCAAGAGCGCGCAATGTTTATATATAATCAAACATAACCCAACATAACACTTTTATTCCTATGTGGCGTCCTGTATTTATTCATTTCAGTTTTAATTTCCTCTTTTTCCTCTATATTCCATATTTGCGTTTTTTTTTAACACGTTGCGCCGGCGCTCGGTTTTGTGTTTTAGTCTAGCGGGCGGCGTTTTTCAAACCATTCACTTATTTTGCTCGCTTCGTGTACCACCGGTGGTACATGCGGTCCGGTGATAGAACCTCATGTGTACCACCGGTGGTAAACGCCGGCGCCAACGTGTTAAACTCTACTAGCTCATAAAATATACTTAACGGGGCAACGTAAAGCCACAAAGCAGTGTCAATATACCTTGTATTTATAATAAATGTACAATATACAGAACGTTGAGTACGCCTTTTTTTGTAGTGTTGGAATTTTAAAGGTCGCTAATCACATAATTTTTAATAAGCATAAACACATAATTAAAACATCTTCTAAATCAAATAAAACCTTAATTTTGTTGCGGCACAAGTACTTTATTGATAACATATTTCCACCGTTCTACTAAGAAAAATTTATTTTTTTGAGCCGATCAGACTTCAATATTTTAATTTTTCACCTACGCCATCTTATACATTATTATTTATTTGCACCACCTTAAAATAAAAATCAGATTGCAATAGACAGCAAAAATCGTAAAATGAAAGTTTACTTTTCATTATTAAGACGAATATGTTTCCGGACTAGGTTACAGTCATAGCTGGATGGAAATAACTATTTTTCTGTTTTCTAGTATAAAACCGGCTTTGCACGTGCACGATGCATGATCATCACATGATCACTCCATCTGTTCGGTGAACAAAGTCTAAACTCTAGCATCGTCAATTTATCTAGAATTTTCTTACCTAAATGACGAGATGTGGCATCAAATTATGAAAATAAAATAAATAAGTATCAGGGAAACAAAATAAGGTAGCAAAAGAACAAACTTAACGTAAACTATCCTTCACCGATTACACTGCTCAATCTTTATTGGTATCTGTGGTAGTGTAATATATAAACAAGGGCTTAATAACCGTCGTTCAGGTATAATTGGGTATGACTATGAACTCAGATGCGTCCACTTAGCAACGCACGGGAAAATTTTAGGAAAATTAGGTATCTAAACTAAAGCTGGAATTATAAACTCATCCGCAGCAGTAACCGCTACTGTTGACGCAACAATTTTCAAATAAAATACTGCTTTTGTGTCTATTTATAAATGTCCGCAACAGCAATAATAACAGTAACACGCCGCAAGCAATCCGCAGAGAGATGGCCAACTTTTATCTTCGGCGTCAACTG
>JARFOC010000010.1:1258318-1275401 GCA_031763485.1 Osmoderma eremita
GAATTGTGGGAAGCTGTCAAGAAAAGTTGGTATGCTATTCCGACAGAAAAATGTGCACATTTAGTGAACTCAATGCCTAGAAGATGCCTAGCAGTCCTCAAGATAATGGCTGTGCCATAAAATATTTTAAAAAGTATATAGTTTCGTATAACAACATTAATTTTCCATTTTGTTTATTATTTCTATATTTACACCTATATATGTTAATTATCCCATGGTATTAAATCTCATAAAACACAAATATTTAGTTATCCATTATACATAAAAAAATTTACATTGTTCTCGATACTCCTATTTTTTCCCACCACTGTAAATATGTTCTTCAGTAAGTTTTAGATTTGGAGTAAATTAAATCCAATTACTACCATCATCATCTTCATATCTACTTTTCCAATTACTACCAAACAATATAAATTATCTCAAGTTTTCAGTTTTTTCTTCAAAAATCCTAGATGAATTTCTATCTATCTAGACGCCAATAAATAATAACAAAATAATATCTACAATTTAATATCAAGCAAAAACTAAATATTAAATTTTTTATCAATATTCATCGTTAATAAACCAAATACTTTTCCTTAAAAGAGTGGTATTCCATTTTTTAAAGTAAATTTATTGTCAATAATAACATTTTAGATGATAATAAGATTAATTTACTTGAATTCTAAAAAATTTATTAAAAAATTTAATTTTTGTAAAACACAATTGTTTTCCCTATTTTAACGTTTTCCTAAATAACAGTTTCCTTTTAAACTAAAAATCACAAAACTATATCGCTTTAGTTTCTAAACAATCATTCCCACTCAACAAAATCGGAAATAAACTTTGTAAATCTTAAAAAACGTTCAAGTTGAACTCTAATCGAATAGCATAAAATAATACTTACACCACCGCCACCAGCTTTCTTGCCTCCTCCTCCTCCTCCTGCTCCCTTTTTCGATTTACCCCAATCTTCATCGGAATCGGATTCAGAACCCTTCTTCTTTTTGGGTGGAAGTTTGCGTGTCTTGATTGGTTTGGACTTCTTGGGTGAATACTCCTCTTCAGAATCACCTTCGGACATCTCACTAGCTTCTGAATCGTCAGAACCTTTCTTGGCTTTCTTGGTTGCCGGTTTCTTAGCAGGCGCTCCACGTTTACCTGGTTTCTTGTCTTCCTCGGACTCTTCCTCCTAATATTTATTAAAAAAGGCAAGTTCAACAAAAATAATAATATAAATGTAAACAATGTCTATTTATAAAGTGCAAGCTTTCGGAGAGGATGTACATTGTTACAGGGAAACGTAGCACAAACATCTGTTAGTATGAAAAAATACTAACACTGACCTCTTCCTCTTCCTCCTCCTCTTCTTCTTCGTCCTCCTCAGAGTCAGCCTTTTTACCTTTTTTTTTGTTATCCTTCGAACTTACAAGCTCCATAACTAAATCGTCTATCTCCTTCTTACGTGACTGTAAATTACTTCCTAATTTCTCTTCTAATTGCTGTCGGACCTTCTTGGCAGAGGTAGAAGCTAAATCGGCATCTTTTAAAATAGCTAAATAAAAATAAATCAAGAATAAAAATATGACAAGTAAATAATTTTCAATTTAGTTTTTTAGTTCTAATTAAGTACGATGGATTTATCATTATAAAAAACTATTTTTCCCCTTTCAATAAAAAATTTAATAGACGAAAACTTGCGCGCCAGTTTAAATTCAAACTCTACGCTTGCGGCCTGTCGAATTCGAACTACATTACCTGGACTAACGTAACAATGATTAAGTTTTGCTCTACAACCGTTAAATAACTTTCCCGAAAAAATCAAATATAAATCTGATTGCGATTATTCCAAACGAAAGCTAAATAAAATAGCGATTGTACCGGACTGCAGAATGTAGAGACGGAAAAAATATCGGACACATACGCTGCTATTATAAAGCCAAGCCAAGCCAAAGTTACTGTTTCATTTTGGCAAAAAAATCTTTAAATACCCCTAAAATGCGGGAGATAAGGTCCTACGTAAATCAGAAAAAAAATATTAGATCGATTTCGTTAATGGCATTTTAAATATAACGGCGTAAATACAGTGATATTTTCGATTTTTTCGCGTACTAAATACATGGCTGCTATAAGAGCGTCCCATAGCCATTGTTTGTATACGAGTAGCAATGAGCATCGCACACGAGTAAAATGCACGATTTTGACTGTAAACCGGTAAAAATCCAGAGGGAAAAATTACGGGGAAAAAAATTAGAAAGTTAGTTTTCCGGATTTCGCGAGCCCTTACGATAGAATTAGTAAAATATCGTTGCTTACCGGTAATTTCCTTGCGGAGATCCTCTTTCGAGATGTCTGCCATGTTGATGAAAAGAGACGTTCAACGTTTGAAGTGAGACGGAAAACTGAGTGTCGTTGAACGTCGAAGTCAACTCGGATCTCGACGAATACATTTTGAATCCCCTACCCTACCATTCCACCTGTAATCTCCCAATACTGCAGTAGCCAGAATTTTAATTTTATAAAATATTCTGCAACACATTCCTAAATTCAGAGGAATGAGCTTAATTTTACTTATAGACGCTTAGTTTCGCGATTAAGCGAATTTTACCTATTGTAAATATACCCCCGCCTTTCATTAAAATTATGTATGCTCTAATATAAAATAATTCAGTGCATTATAATAAAACTTGAATATTATAAAATTAGTTTATATACGTATAAATTTAAATACGTTTTGTTCTATTCTGTAATTATAGGACAAATTATTATTATTCCTTTAAAAAGGCAACATGATCTCCTGGTATTCATATGCTTTACTGTACAACACAAATCACATACATACTTACATACATACATGTATGTGATTTGTGTTACACAAAGCAGTAATTTAAAGCGATACGCTTATCTGAAGTGTTCTATAATCCCTACCTCCTAAATTGCTATTATAGTAATTTTACCCAGAAAACGGCTAGAATGCTTTAAGCTCAATAAATAAACTTTAAGAAAGTATATACAAATGAAATACATCCAGTTAATAATCGGCAAGAATTTACAAAAACGGCGGGAAGACAGGTAAATCCAATTAGATATTGTTATTGTGGCTGCATTTTGTTTCTTTTTTAGTGGGGAATATTTGAAAATAAAATTGAAAAATTAATTAAGTAGAAAATGAAAGCTTTACAGTTTAATCCTTTTTTCCGTTGCTTTGCAAATATATGCACAATTTTTACAATCCATAAAATGAATAATAAGTATAGCATTACTTTGGAAACTATTTTACTCGGGGTATTATTCTGATATTATTTTATGTATGCGGAAAAAGTTATTTATATTTGTATACATTTGTTATAGACGAAAAAAACCCTGCCGATCTAGTAGCTTTGGTTTATGTAAATGTGAGACTTTCAATGAAGATCTTCCAAATGCAGAAAACCAGAAGTTATCAAATTTATTACTTTGCTGTTCATATTCAGTACAGATAAAGCGTCCCCGAAATACGTTTAGACAGTTTGTAGATGATAACAGTAACTGATAATCCATCAATAAATTAAAATATTGTATCAGTCACTACTCCTGATATAATACAGTGAGGGGAAAAATGATAGAATTATAAAATGTACTTAAATAACAAAATGAGGTTTATAATATATTTGAAGAATATAACTGTACCCTTGTTTGTTTATATATACTACTATAAACAAAGACTATACGTTCACAAGTTTTCAATAAATTGAAATTTCTTTGCCTGGTAGAATTGATAATTTGGTTACATACCTATCAGTCAATAAATTTTTATTTCCGAAAATGACCTACAGATAGCGCTGCGTACAAGAGAAATGGTAAAATATTTATATAAGATATCAGCATTTAATGTAATCTGAGGTATTCTTTTACATTTTTCTAATTTGTTACTATAACTGTTACATGCAAAAGCATATATATATATATATATATATACAAGGTAATATACAGGGTAATATTATATATATTATAAATTTATATTATAAATATAGAAAACATTTCTATGGTGCTACAATCAATTTAGTAATAATAACATAAACAGTAATAACAATGATTAAGTTTCTCTCTCTACAGCCTGTCCGTCGAAGGAGAGTATCTGTTCGATTGACTCGAAGTCTGCAATTAGTGATGTAAAAAATGAAATTAAATTCAAATCAAGGAAATGACCGCGAAAATACAGTCCAATAGATTACGGCGTCACCATACTGGTCAATATTCTTTAGTGCTTTTATTGCTAATGATTTGGTGTGTACTGGTTTGGTGATAGGAGAAACATCCAATGTTGAATTTATTTGCGTCATAATAAATAAGCTACAGAATAAAGGCAGCAATCAATTTCACGGGGAATCCTCCGCTTATGTATAAATAAAATTCCCTAGCAAAATTTGGCAAGGCTGCGACATGAAAAAGCCAATTACGATAAAAATTAAAAATTACGATAGGAAAGTTAGTTTACTGCTTGCTGCTAACAGTAGAACTAGAAAAGTATCCTTACTTACCGATAATTTCCATGCGGAAATCCTCTTTTATCTGCCAGATAGACTTGGGTTTGAAGGAGAGATAAACGATATTTGAAGCGAGACAATCAATTGATTATCGTTGAATGCCGAAGTCATAGATTATCTACTATAATTATTATATTATGATACATAATGCATGTTTAATAAATTTCAATTGCAGGAACTGATCCTTAGATGGCGCTACACCCTAATAAGCGCCAAATTAAACCATTTTATTTATATCAATATTTAATTTAATCTTAGAGATTAAAAAAAAACCGTTATCAGTCATCACCAATTTACAATTTCCCACGTCAGTGTGGCTTAGTTAGGAGCATCATATCTGCTCCTGCATTGCCATTCCTAAAATGAATATGTTATTGTACAGTATATTATTTATTTCTTTTGGAGGTAAGTATTTAAATTAATATTCAACTTATTACATAATGTATGTGTAAGTAAATATGTTGTAATTTTATTCATAATTTTCATTATTTTCTTGTGGTGTTATCATTTAATATTTGTTAATATTGTTTGGTCATGATGTATATATCTAGTTTATGTAATTAAAAAAACAAAACGTGGTTATAATATTCCATTAGTTTAGCCCAAAACATGATATTCTTGTAAAATAGGTACCATTTTTTTATCTAATCAACTAATCTTGCATTAACTAACTTGGCTTAAAATATTACTTTAGTTGTACAAACTATGTACCTTAGTAAAAAAAAAATGACGCACACGTGTTTGAAATATTGTAGTAATATACCGGGTGATTAATTGAATTCATAATTAGAGCAGGCTATGAACATTACAACTTAGTTGGTAACACATAACTGGCAATGATGTCCCACATCAAATTTTAATAACTGTCACATTTATAAGAATCCAAAATGTTCAATTTGGAACACAAAAGTTTTCTCACTGAAAGTTATTTTAAAAACCATTCGTTTTTTCTATTACTTATTTCATTATTAAGACATTCATCAAAATCATGCCCATTTAACAAAGCATTTTAAAGCAAGATAACCTAAAATTATTATTTGTCAGTTCACGACACAGTGACATTACTAATTCAATCGATCGCGCGGTAGCTTAATAATTAACTAAACGAACCTGAGTTATTTTTCCTGATATAGATATCTAATAATAACCGTTATTAATACATGTTTACTATTCTATTTTTTTAAATAACACATCCTTACTCTCATTTGGAAATATAATTTTGCCACACTATTCTTTCGTTTCATAAAACTTAAACGTGGTTCAACGTTTGCGAGTTATTTTAATTTGCTTTTTGCGTGTTAGGAAATACTTTTATAGGATTATATCATGTAGCATAAGCTTAGATCATATATATTATATGGATACCGCTATGTTTCCCAACTATGTTTCCAACATATCAGATATAAAAAAGAATCAGCATTTCTGTCTAACAACGGTTATTCTTATTTGCACCTGACCACGCGCGGACCACGGCCGGAGAAGCGCGCGAAATTTGAATTAAATTTGACATACATCACAGATAATACCAGCTCTGACACATAAACTAATTTTTGAATGTCAACATAAAATAGCTCGCTCATACAGATTGATAGACAACAGTAGTGGACATTCACTACACATTGGCAGAACTCTAACCTAAGTCTAACGGTACTCTCGGTATCCATGTAATATATATGATCTACGAGTATAAGCAACGACTTGACAATTTATGTAACAGATAATTGATGATGAAAAGCCATATAATAATGAGTTTGCTTTTATAAATATATCCAAATTAATTTGCTTTCCGCAAGAGTTCTGATTTGGTCGTTAGATGGATGTTAAACGCACGTGCAATAAATAAAATGCTTTAGTTGGATCTCTTGTATTGCGCATGCGTTTAAGATCCACCTGACAATCAAAACTCTTTAAGTAAACAAAGTTCATTCGATACTAAACCCGATATAAATTTTTTCCTCAAAACAATTCTATTCAGTTCTAGCACGATGCTCGGACTCAGATGAAAGGCCTGTGGTGACTATCGAAGACGGTAATATTCGGGGAACCTTCAAAACATCATTTAATGGCAGGAAATATATGGCATTCGAGGGCATACCCTACGCCAAACCACCGATCCAGAACCTACGGTTCAAAGTTAGTAACTATAATAGTATTAATTCCGTTAAGTAGGCTGATGTTCACAATTATTAAGTATCTCTTTGATTTAATTTACAGAATAAAATATAAAAAAAGACTAATTTTTGATAAAGGGAGATCATGTATATCGTGGAATAATTTTAAAACAACAATCAAACACGAACCAAAACAATTTTAAATCAATGAATATTAAAACGCAAATAAAAATTATTTGAATGTGCCAATATTTATGAACGGCACTGTATATAATACGAGGAATGAAGAATAAGTTGTAATCCTAACTTGAAAGAAATAAAAATCTATTGTATTGTTCAATTGAGGCTGATTTAGATCCATTCACTGGGCCTAAAGTTATTTCATTTCTGGTTAAATGGGAAAATTGAATCACAGCTTTCTCCAGAACTTTTTCACGTATCTGTAAGCTTTTAAACTGCCATTTTCAAGAAATATGGTTTGCTTTGCTTTTGATGTTTGGACAGCAACCACGTCCCGGTAGTTATTGTATCTTTGTTCTCCTCTCTGGTCTTTTCGTTTATGATCATGTTCGTTTTCTCAATATTTAATGACATTTTCTCCTTTTTTATTTCTTCCGTCCATATGTTTAGAATTTTCTTCACATTGTTTGGTATTTCGTTTAGATGTTTCCGTGGGAGTATATCAAGCTATTTAACTTGATTGGTAGAAGGTTTAGACAGTCACGGTTCGTAACTTTTCTGTTCGAGCTTTTGAATCTTCCACGGTTCTGTCGATAACTATATTAAATCGTAGTGGGCTAAGTCAATACAAAGATTACATTGTATTTTAGGGTCCAGATCCAGCACAGCCATGGCCAGGCGTCCTAGATGCTACGACCACTTACACATGCATTCAACTAGGGCTTGATGGGACTGTAAGGGGTAACTTACATTTTTTCTCCAGAATTTTTAAATTCAAAATGATTCATTTATACATATGTTAGGGCAAGAGGATTGTCTGTACGCCAATGTTTATGTACCACGTGAAGTGATAGATCCAGAAGAGAAATTCGACGTTATAGTCCATATACACGGTGGAGCTTTTATGGTAGGCAATCCCACTACACTTTCCGGCCCTCTCTATATTATGGATCGGGATGTTGTTTATGTTAATTTCAATTATCGCCTGGGACCATTTGGTAAGATGCCAATTGATAATTTGAATTTGTTTTTTTTTTCTATAGAATTACCTATCCCGAAAATAAAAAAATCGAATTAAATAGAAGAAATTTTTATTTTCAAAAAAAGGAATAAAAATTTCTTCCATTTCCTTTTTCACAAACTACCAAAATCTCCAAAAAATAATTCTTCTATAACACTTCTACACATTTACGTATATATCCTAAAGGATTTTTCAACGCCGGCGATAAAGCTTTCAACGCAAACCATGGATTAAAAGACCAGGTCATGCTGCTGGAATGGGTCCAAAAAAATATCGTACACTTTGGTGGTAACAGCAGGTCCGTCACTTTAACCGGACTCTCGGCTGGTGGGGCTAGCGTGCATTTGCACTACTTCTCATTCGTTTCCCAAAGTAAATCACACGATCTTTTTTTGATCAACATACTAACGTTTACGAAATTTCCTAGATCTTTTCCACAGGGGATTCGCTCAGAGTGGCGTAGGTTTGAATCCTTGGGCTATTAGAATCGACCAGTGGCCTACTGCTAAGGAGTTTGTTGAAGAAATCGGTTGCTTGGAAGACGGCATGATTATATTCAGATGCATGAAGCAAAGATCAGCTCTTCAATTCATTAATGCCGTTAAGAAATTGTACAAAGCTCCACTTATTCCTTTAACGCCTTTCGCCCCATCCACAGAAACTTTCGTGCCTCTGGCATTCATGAATGCCGTACCTTATTTACAGTTAGCTTCCAATGTAACTTACGATGTTCCGTTGATGATTTCCATGACAACGGAGGAAGGGACTTTACCGGCAACTTGTAAGATTAGCGTGGAAATTCCTTGTGGTTGTTTTTGAATTGTCTCAATCTTAATTTTGATTCTAGTGTTTTATCATAGAATAGATGAATTGAACGCAAATTGGACATATTGGTTGCCGTTGATATTGGAATATTACGACCACCCGCAAGAGAAAAAAGATGAAGTATCGGCCAAAATAAGGGAGTTCTATTTTAAGAATGAAAATGTCACTAAAGAAAATTTTGCAACATTCATAAAGGTATGTGCAGTAAAAACTCCAAAACAGATTGCTTTGAATTAGTCCAAATATGTAATGTTGACCAATTTACGTTCATTAAATATCACTATATTTCTATCTTCACTAAAATCTTCAACATACACAAGCAGTCTGCAAGGCATTGTAACATTTTAAAGCGCCGCCAAACTATTTATCGCAATTCTTACCTATGAGAACACGTAATACGCCTTCCTACTTCGTATGCATTCAATGCTATTCGCATGTTCACGCGCGGTCTGTCCCTTTTCTGCGAACCTCTATGATTAAGTTACGGCCTCATGCAACCCCATGTCACCCGAGTCACGCGGTCGAGTTTCAGCGAATGATATTGCTGGCCGGCGCGCGACGCCGAAGATCGAGAATTGATTGGCTAAGGGCGCATCCCCTTGCGCAAGTACCGTTGCTTTTCCCGCAATTAAGTAACAGATCTTGGCAAGCAACAGACACAGAGGTTGTGCTAATTCCTAGTCTTAGCAAAAGGTCCACAAAGTGTTAGAAATTAGCAATTTCTTTTGCCGTGTGCAAGTACCGCGTAATTGCAAGCCTGTGAGGTGTAGTTACGACCGACCGTAATTATTTCCTGGGAACCTGTAGCTGTTTCTGATGGGGCTATAGAGAATTCCCCGAGGCGTTGCCGCTATAGACACCGTGACCTGAACCGGACCACCGCTAACGACGAAGGCAAGCCGCTTCTCAAATAAGTTCAATCCATTTACTCCGCACGTATCTCGAAACTACCCCAAATTCGTTGTGTCGCCATTTTCCCACGCCGCCGCTCGAACGATTCGCGTGCGTCACCTTTAATAACGGCCACCGTGTAATGTTGAAATTTATCCATCAAAAGTCACCTAGTATATAATTCAACAACGCCAGTATTATTTTGTAAATTTATCTGTTAAAATTCAGCTTTATTTGTTTTCTCGGCCTCATCTCAGAGTTCGTTTATTTTGAAATAGTATTAGAATTTACAAATTGCGAGTAGGCAGACTTCCATTACGACAATATTATGCAGTCACCCGTTCCACTACAAAACTCATTGAAACGGGAAAAACTTTCCAGAATAAATCCAGCCTAATAATAATCATTCAAGCATTTCGAAAACTTTCTCATACCCTACTCGTGATGAGCGACCTGAAACACGCGTTCATAGGAAATATGCAATGTGTCTACTATAGATTTGAGCCCATGGACAGAATCAATGTTTTCAATGTTGACGTAGAAACTCGTCTTCTAGAACAATGTTCCAATCCACTTTTCAATGGTGGCATATGAGGACACTGATCATCTAAGATCATATCAGTCAAAGAATTTCTATGCCCGATAACCTTTCAAAAATAAGTACTGAAACAGAAACCCGCTCTTGCCAAAGTCTCCCTTTTTCTCAAACCGTTTTTCAAAATTCACAGTTTTATCACTATTGAAGTTATGGATTCCAAATCCGTGTACAACTCTGACGGCAGAATATAGAAGGAAAACAATGTAAGTGCATATTTTGATTCCCAAATTTGTTTCAGCTATGTACACATCGTTTATTCCATTTAGGGGGCGAGAAGGCTGCCAAGATGCAAGCAGAAATCACTGAATCGGACATCTACTTCCTTCTAATGGGCTACAATGGAGAGGAGTTCACTCCACTACCGCAATTTGGACTAGACGTTGATTGGGGTGAGCACATCAACTTCCCAAGAGTTCTAGGATTGCAATACATACATATCCATTATCTTTTTAGGTGCCGGTCATGGTTCGGATGCTAGATTCTACTATGATACTTCCGCCGTACCCGGTTTTACTATAAGTCACGAAAAGGAGATAAAAATGAAAGACATATTGTTGGACATGTTGGTGTCATACGCAAAAACTGGGTTCGTAATCGATACGAAGATTGCAAAGTAATTTATTTTATAATTTTAATTTTTTTTTTCATTTTACAGAAAACCAATAGTGCCAAATGTAGAATTCCAACCCGTGTCAAAAGACGGTGGTAATCTAAAGTATTTGTCCATAAAAGGACCAGACAATATCAGTATGAAATCTATCAAGCGTTTGGGACCGCACGAATTCTGGAGATCGCTTGGGCTGAAGGAAGAGGAGAATATGTTTGAAATCGGAAAGAATTACATTGCGATACATTGAGAGATTGAGAACTGAAATCTGGGAGTCCACTACAAAGAAAGGAAAACAATTTTTAATTTAAACTTTATGTAAGAATGTTAAAAGTAAATCACCATATTACAATATTTTTTAATGACTAAATAAACATACACAATTCATAGTTCATAGTCTTGATAATAAAAGGTTTATTTTTCAAATTTCGTCAAGAACTCTATACGTTAGGTAAATTTAAATAGACGCGTTCAGCCAATAATGCATATTGTCTGTAATCATTTATAATAATACCGGCAACATTTGTATTCCTGATCCAGTTGATTACTTTCCACAACCAATAATCCTAATTAATTTGCGAATATAAAAGAAAAAAAAAGCATTTTGCGGTTTTTGTTTTGCTTAATGAGGAAAAATTTGCTGTTAGCTATATGGGTATTACAGTAAAAAGCTTAGGCATTACCAACTATATAGCATTAATCCTCAGATAAATTTTCTTATATTTTTATACAAATTGACATTCAATCGTTGAATTCCCTATATGTTTACAGTAAATAAAGATCACTTATATTATATAATCCATTTGCCCTTTAGAAGACAGCACAGCGCTTACGGGAACCCCGACAGCGTTGACATATCCTTTTGGGAATGCACATGAATAAAAAATAGTCACAGAGCAAAATATAATTTACATTACATTATAATTACATTTCAATTAAAATTAAGCTTTAAAAAATTAAAGTCATTGGCGAAGTAGATTTTGTTATTATAATTAAAGGTGACAAGTGACTTTCAAATGTCACATTGTTATTCAATACTGTCAACATATGCAATATGCAGGATCTAGATATGTAGTATTAAATACGAAACCATTAGATCGTAAGAAATAGCATAATTATATTATCGAAGGACAAAACGTAATATTACAAAAATACCATAATAAATGATGTAGCTAGTTTCACTATAATGAAATTATTTCAAAATATTGACGTTGTGTAATAGATAATAGTAAGTGAGATAGTTCTGTATGTTAATTTTAGAACTAGAAAGGGATACAAGTGGTTCCATAAGAACCGGGTACTTCTATAATTATAATTTAGAAAAGGACCACACGAAAGCACTGTTTTAGTTCAAAGTGATATAGGGCCGCCATGTTCTACAAGCTTACGTAAATATTGGGAAGAACTAACTAAACCATAACCTAATAATTAAAATCACATGCAACTGACTGATCAGTGATAACTTCCGTATATATTATTACATTACTTATCACTTCCATTACTCCAAAACTCTGTTGTTTCCTGTTTCATTCCTTCCTCGTGGGTTTCAACCATATGGTTTACAGTGCCATCTAATATTTCAATTCCCTATGAGCTAAACCGGTATATCAATCATAATCAAGAATTTACAAACGATTAAATCTTGTGTTTAGTTAAGAATATTACACTGCATTTAAATAGAATATTTTGATCGGCAAGATAAGAAGAATAACTATGTAAGAAAGAAATATAAAAATAATAGGAATATATGACAAATATGGCTATTACTCGTGAGATGGAGCCAGGTATAATAAAAACGATATTTGGCCGTTTTGTAAATGTGAACCAGAGATTTGAACTGAAGAAGGTAAGTGCTTTAATTAACAAATATTACAATCACAATGCAATAGAATATGTAATCGAATTTACTGGAATTCATAATACGTGTGTACAAGGTGTTATTCCTATTATTTCAAAGAAAGATTTCATACTGAGAGGTCTTCCTATTTTGCATCTATCAGCAAAGACGTAATTAGTAATTAGATAGTTAATAATGTAATTACCGGGCATTCGAAATACTCAAACCGTTATGTCAACGTTTACAACGCGTTTACTTAACATGCATACTGTTTCCGAACGCTCATTTCAGGATTTGTTGTGATTTTGGTGAATTTAAGTATAATAAACACTTTGAGGTTATGGCATTACTGTGTATTTTTCTTATTTTTTCACTTGAATTTGCTATGGAGAATGAAATTTTTTTTTGAATGGAAGACGCTTATACTTTAGAAAATCGTAACACCGTATTGAAACGTATCCTGTGTGATTTAGTTAAACCAATTTTGATCCGAGCTTTCAAATACATCTTCATAATATTCCCTTAAAGAATTACTTCGAAGTGACTGTTGTTCCCAGATATTCAAACGATCAATTTTAGGAAGTTTTATTCGAGATTTCGAAATACGCCGTTTCTTAAAAAACTTTTTAATAGATATAGGTTATGTTTTCCGCTGTATTTTAAACGTAAATAATGCCAGTTTCATGTCCGCTGGAAAAAATGGCTTCCGCTTAGTAAACATGTTGCGTATAACGCTAGCGTTCAGAGAAAAACACTCAACAGTTGGCTAAACGTTGTCTTTCGAACGCAGCCATTAACATGCCGTCAGTTGTTTGGATAGGTTTTGGATTTTATAATTTTTATTGGGTATTGCAAAAATTTAAATGATTTCCCCCTGTGTTAAAAGAATGTCTTCGCTGTAATGCTGTGAATGGTTTAACTTCTGTGGATAGTAAAGGTCAACTCAGACACACACCACTTCACGACGACAGAAGGCGACAAAACGGTAGTTATGTGGTAATCAAATTTGCTAACTGCACGACGACAATACAGCCGCAAAACGGTGGTTGTTTGTTGAAGATCATGAGTACACTGCAAATAGTATTTTCGCTGTGTTGGTGTGAGTTTTGACCGGTGCCCCTAGATGGCGCTACATCAATACCCATAGCATGATTCTGATGATTCGCAATAGTCTGCGATGAAATACGATTCGGAAGGATGCTGACGATGCTTGGAACTCGAATTGGTTCTTAATGCTAGCACCACCTTCGTTGCTTTTGATACGGTGATTCCAGACAACAAAAAACCACGATCCTTTAATGACGTTTTAACCGTTAATGGAATTAAATGATTATATTTTAAAGATAACTACTTACCTTTTCAAATATTTGTTGTAAATTATCCCTCATATATCTAATTCTGTTTACGCATTAACAACTGTCGTATTAGTAATCGAAAATAGCTGACAAAACTAAATTTTTCTTTTATAACATCTCTGTTTCTTTTTTACGCCGTATTGAAATCTAGATGTTGTTGAAGATACCATCATTTAGAATCTATCGTCACAAAGAATTCGTTTTTAAGCCTTCTTTACTATATTGCATTGTTGCCCTTTTTTCTGGTTTATACTTTTTTTGTCAACCGCCTCCGTCTCGGAAGCTCATTGTGATCAGATTAAGAACGGATTAAAGAGAGCAACAGTATTGACGAACGTTGTATGCAAGCAAGAAGCAGGTGCCTTCAATGAAATCTATACGGGATTTATGTATCACCAATTATGTATGTTACAGAACATTGTGTTCTCTTTTCATTCCCGAAATAGTTTTAATCCTTATACTCGACTTGCATCATTACAATTATGAACTTACATCAAATTTGGTTCAATTCATTATGTATTTAACCTTCCACTGCTTTGAAATCAAAATTGTTTAGAGACACAATTCGATATGACTCCATCTATGTTTTGTCCATAAAAAAAGAACTAAATAAACACACACCTACCTTTTATGCCTGGATATACAACATATTTACATGCTGCTCACCTACTATTCGTTTATGATGTTATATCAATTAATTTTCATATCACTTTACCGAACGACCGCTTTTTTTTTAAATACATTTAGCATCGTGTATTGTAACTACCGTGTATTACGTTTCACGTCCGTTAAGTTAATGTCGTAATGGATTTACATAAAGCAAACAGTCCACCCCATACGCAACACTGCGGGAGACCTAACTAACCTACTCCACGTGTGAATGTGTGTGACGAACAATATACGATATATGTAGGTATAGGCGTAGTAGTATAGTAATAGGTAAAATAAGTACGTTCTTTAAATGCTACTCACACACAACGCACATGTTCCCTTTTCTATTTAATTTTCTCAGTTTTTATACGCTAGGGAAAATAGGTTATGTTTACTAATTGTGAGTAAATAGTTAACGTATGCGGAGCAGCTTGGAATACTGATGATTTCTAAGGAAAGGATCCCTATATTATACAGAACCAACGACAATCACGTGGCCATCAATGTAATTTTATGTTTTAATGTTGATTTCGTTCGTTTGCAATATATATATATATCTGTGTTCGCAATCATAACCTCATTGACGTAGTTTATCAATTTACTTATCTGTCATTGATCCTAAAATAACGATATCTTTCTCCTTTTTCGGTGTATATATGTTCTTTTTAGTGTAGTATGGATGTTTCGGCAGTTATCATAAATTATAATATTAAACCCTATTTTTAAATGCGGGCATTTAAAAACGTTTTGCTCGCCTGAATCTATCGGAAATTACACCCAACCATAAGCACAGATATTTTCCCCAATCTTTTCTAACGCTGTATTCTGGACTATAACTTATACACTACCACGGTACTACCAACCTACCTATAGTAACGCGCCAAGGTTAAAAATTCAAACATAAATGCTTACAATTCGGCAAAATCTGACTATGATCGTCCTCGTTGTTAGATAAGCTCTAATTTATAAGAAACATATACATTTAATAAATTTAAAACACATAAGAAAGGTAAGTTTAATCATATACTCATATTGCGACCCTAGAAATTCCTTTTAGCGGTATATGGATACGTCGGCCAATAAGGATCTGTCATTTCCTAACCCCTATACCTCATATGGGCCTTTATGTCTGAAGATGAGTTGCCTGTAACATCAAAATTCTTAACTAAGGGTAAATCTCAATTCTTGTAGATAAAGGTGTTCTACGTCCTGAATCATAACATTTTTTGTTACAATTTTTATCTTTCTAGTTTTGTTTACAAGCTGCTGGTTTGATCTATTCTACATTTCTATACAGGCTGTTTACGGTCTTGTGATTTGGTTTTCAAGGGGTGATTAAACATTTTAAAATAAGGTCATTAACCTAAAAATATCTTAACAAACTTGTATAATAAGAGAGATATTAATGTTAAAAGAAATTGTAGTTTTTATTTTTTAATTCTTTAAGTGGTGATTAACCACCATAAAAAAGGTTTTTAACGGTAAAACGATTGATCAACCATTTGTGTTGCCAAATCGAATGAATGGATATGATTATCTCTTGTTTTTGCAAAATCATTTGATGGAACTGTTGGAAGAAGTTCATTTGAGTGCACGTCGACAAATGTGGTTTCTTCACGTTCGTCAACATTTAGATAATGTGTTTGAAAATAAGCGGATTGGTCGAGGTGGTCCTATGCCATGGCCTCCTCGATGACCCGACCTTGACCCCCTCGACTTTTCATTCATTCATTTTGTTTTCTACTTATGGGGCATTATGAAGACCATGGTACATATACACCAACGACATAATTGATTTAGATGATCTTCGTAATCGCGTTGAGGCAGCTGTGGCGACAAGACCAAGGCCTGGTAAAGTATGCCGATTCATGGATACGTCGAGCGAGAGTTTGCGTTAAACAGTGTGAAGTGGATTCCATGAGAAACATACAAAAATTGTTCAAATTAATATGCTTAATCACCACTTAAAAATAATAAAAACTACATTTTTTTTAAACATTAATAGCTCCCTTATTATGCAACTTTGTTAAGATATTTTTACGTTAATGACCTTATTTTAAGATGTTTAATCACCCCTTGCAAATAAAATCACAGGATCGAAATCACCCTGCATATGTTTTATAAGATAATCGTTGCGATATCTCTGATGCACACCAAAAAGTAACATGGATGGGCTTGAATTTGTTGATGAATTATTGGTGTTATTGACGACAAATTCAACAACGGGTAAGTCCGTTCAACTTAGGCGACGCAGTTGCAATTTTCATATGAATAATTTGGTATTCCTCCAAAAAGATTTCGAATTCTTTTAGAAATAAAAGCGGAACCTCGGTCAGATGCAATCTGTATTGGTTCACTGAAATTATTAAAATGATCTTGTTGAGTATGAACTGCTTCTACCGTCTTCGTAGACTTAGCAGCGTACAACATCAAAAATGCCAAAAACAATTAACCGTAAAAATGCCATTATCGGCGCATGGTTTATTGCTGGAATCACCATAC
>JARFOC010000010.1:1275501-1297393 GCA_031763485.1 Osmoderma eremita
ACATCAATATAAACTTTCCAAAACTGCACTACCCTTACTCCCTATTCTATTTAAATAAAAAATATGTTGAATTTTACAGTTCCATTACAATCTGTAAGTAACTATTACATGTACTATTCTAGTTTAGATAGTTTGGATTCGTTTTACTCTTTCAGAAAACGATACTCTTCGAACAGTAGATAACGGCAAACGTACCGCGCTCCGTGGGGGTCCTGCCCCTAAGTGGATTACACACTTTTAAATTTTGTAGTAATTGCTTTGGCGTGTCGAACCTTCCGAAGCCGATTTCTGCGGATCGCTTTTCGAGCAAATAATTGAATCTCTTCGGCGGCCACCGCCCGCCGGGGTTCGGAGCGCTGTGTTCTCAAGTTTAAATATAGATAAATCGCTTCTCGGTTTCCTCTTGTGTTCTTTCGGTCCGCTCTCGTCTACTGTTTTATTAGCAAGTATACCATTCGGCGGAACGATCGACTGTAAATACCACCTCAAACTTCGAACGCGAAAGTACGAAGTTTCGACTTCGTATAGCAAGAACACACACGTACAGTAGGGTAAGTAGTCACTTTGAGTAAGTAATCAGTCGAAAAAGTAAAGGTACCGCCTGAATTCTTTAAACCTCTTACAACAGTAGGAAATTGCAAATTTAAAAATGAATGAAGGAATTCGGTTTTAGGAGATTACTGATTATCCAATTACAATCGTATGCTGTCGAAGGCAATAGTCATTGTTGAATGAATTGATTTTGGACACAGTGGCTACCTTGTTACTTGATCATTATGGTTGCATTTGTTACATCATAATATAACATGTAATAGAATATTTATTCGTTCAGCAGAAATTCAAATAACTCCAATTACACGAGAAAGCGTAACATAAGAGCTTCATACTGGTGAAACTGGCAAAGTAAATATAAACTAACATATTTAATAACACTTAAAAATAATGACAATATATTTAAATGCATTAATAACAGTTACTAATGGTAAACCAAAAACAAAAGAACATAACCACGCAAGGTGAAGGGGTATCATTGAAATGTTGATTTAATGTCAACTTTGCATCAAAAGTGACTGCCCAAACCTTTGACAGCAGAACATCGAAGAAGAGGTGTGCCACCCCATATCTACATACATACATAGAAGATTATTACATCAGAGTTAATGAGATGATTGTAAATGGTCCCTATCTACAATTAAAGGAAAACCCTCTTCCAAAAATTATTCGTCAAACAAAATTAATTTATCAAGAATTGTCCAGAACTTCTGCCCTCAAATTTAGGTTAAATGTGTCTAATCCAGTAATACCCAAAATTCATAAATTGATAAACAAATTCATAAACAAAATTCATAAACCAGATAATTCGATGATACCAATTGTGTCGGGTATTTACCTGGGGTCAAAATGGTTAGTAAATGAATTAAAAAACTTACCCGCCAAACAAGAAAGTTTTTCAGTAGAAAATTCATTTGATTTATAAACAAAATCAAAAATCATAGACTAAAAGACGGTGAGATTTTAGTTTCATTTGATGTTAGTTCATTATTTCCTTCGGTACCGAACCCAGAAACTCTGAAATATTTGGAAAATCTGTTAGTAAAAAATAATTTGGACAACAGAAAAACTGATGAATACATCAGCTTGACCAGGCTGTGCATGTTGCAGAACTGTTTTCAGATAGAAAACAAGTTCTACGAACAGCAGCATGACACAGCAATGGGTAATAGTTTATCCCCATGTATCGCCAATTTATCTATGAGCAAGTTTGAAATTGAATTTAAAAAGACTTACAAATACTTCCCGAGTGTTTGGGTCAGATATGTAGATGACATTTTTGCCATATTTGATACAAATGCTTATAACTTGAATCAATTCTTAGATGAACTTAATTCAAAATTCGCAATCATAAAGTTTACACTAGAAAGGGAGAATAATAATGTACTTCCATTCTTAGATACCCTAGTAATTAGAAATAAGGATAGGTTAGAAATCGACGTATACCGGAAGAAAACCAATGTAAACAGATTCATAATGGCAGAACACAATGTTGCTAGCTTTAATTTTCTAGTTAATCGTTTGTTAAGTTTTCTACTGACAAAGGACAGATACAAAACAGAATTAAATCACATCAAACTAATCACGGAATACAATGGTTTTTAGAGGGATATGGTAACTAATCTCGTGAAACATAAACAAAAATTGTCCATTAAAAACTATACAAATTTGATACCTCAAAATTATCAAGGCAGTCAATTTGTGAAACTACCTTTTCATAAATCAACTAAAGAAAACTATCTAAAATTTTCAAAGACTATAATTTACGTATCCAGTACAAAACAAATAATTCTTCAAATAACCTTTTAGGAAATGCCAATGCCAAAGATAAAATTGAGGTACCTACATCAGAAATTTATGAAATTGATTGTAAAGAATGTAATGTAAAATATATTGGGCGAACGAGGCGATCAATTTTAACACGTTTTAAAGAGCACATTGCTCATGTTAGAGGTGCTCATTCAAGCGGTGTTCTGTGTGGCGCATATCTCCCGCAGTGCTACGTCTAAGATTATTTTCCTCCTGCTGAGGATACGTATCTAGGGTTATTCACTCAACAAGGTGGTAAAGGAATTAAAAATAAAAATTTCTTTACCACCTTGTTGAGTGAATAACCTTACCAGTTTAAGCCATCGTATCCTATTATTTTAGACCCATATATAGTCGTAGGAAGTGAGAAATTAGTCGGAAACAGCTAAAGAATCTGAGGCAACATGTATTGTCCTACACAATGATTTTGAAATAGCTCATCTAAATTAGTTTAACATGGATATGCTATATCTTTTCTCCGGATCCGAATGTATACCTATCAGTTCTTTTATTTATATTCGTCACACCACAATAGGTGCGGGTACTGGAAACAAAGCAAAAATTGAACCACGATAGCAGGTGTTCGTAGCTAGCAGAGCTTCGCCCGGATTTCTCTGGTCGTCATATATGTATGTCTGTTTGCATGTCGCCCAAGGCATAGGATTTGAGGGAACTTGATATCATCGCTCGGAACAACTATCTGCTTTCGGATAACAGTCTTCAATTTCATTAAAGCCCTACTACAATTGGACGGATGGATGATTGTATACCGGTCGGGAAATTGAATTTCCAAAAGATATATGTATAAGATACAGTTTTCCGTAGATGAGCTGAGAGGTTAGAGATTTGATTAAAGTCTGCGGATGTTTCAGTTTTCAATTCACTATCTGCACATGGGAGTAACATTTTCATATTGGAAAATGGTATTAATGATTATTTCGGTATAAAATGCTAAATATGTTTGTCATTAACTTAAATATACCAGTTAGTGTTAACATTAATATTGAGATACATATTCAGTTTGGAAAAAGTGAAAAAGATTGTGCTTCTCTAATCATATGATTTTTAAATATACTTAAAAGCTCCTGTCATCTGCATACTTAATTATATTGTTTTGTGGAGAAATTCTTGACCGTTTACAAAGCTCATAAACAACAGAAGTCCAGTAACTGAATCTTGTAGGACCAAGCTTTTGAGGTGTTTGAATCTACTGCACTATATACGTACAAAATTTCAAAATATAGACGAATTCTCTATTTTATGATCCACTAGATCGAAAGCTTCGCTGGGATTCAAATTCATTCCGAAACTAATATAAAAGTGAAATAGGTCTGTATTTTGTAACATCGGATTTGTTCCCTCTGCTGTGAACAGGTATAACCTGCGCGTTCTGTCACACCCCAGTGTAACGCCCATGGCCCAGAGCCTTATTAAAAATTAGACATAACGGTTCCGTCCCATTTTCAGAGCATTTGTTCAAAAATATTGCAGGTATACCATCAGCACCAGGCTCTTTTCGAGAACCAAGAGCATTCAGAGGGTCAAGTGTCTGATTACGAGTAACCTAATTAATTACAGACAGTATTGTTGTTGTCAATCCCAATAAAACTAGGTGACATCTTAGAATATATTTTAGAAGAAAATTTCGGAAATTGCTTGTGCATTATCAGAAGAATTATCGCCATATTTAATTCGTGCTGTTAAAGTCTTGTCTGACTTGCTGTTTGATTAAACAACCAAAAGAACTTGGGATTAGCCTTTAAACCTGGCCAAGTTTTGCTAACGTGATTTCTATAATCAAAATTAATAGACTTTTTTTCAATTGTCTACGTTATACAGAAAACTGATAGTAATGCATCGCATTTCTAAATCTTTTCCATTTTTTTAATGAAATTTATTGTTTTATTTCAGGATACTAATTAATTTGAAGGAAAACCACTGCGGATAATTTTTCTTTTTAATCGACCTGTAGAAAGCGTCAACACACACATCTACATTAGAGCCAGCTAAAAAGATATTACCTTTTTTTAAATATTTCTTGCCAAACATTGATTCGTGGAATGGATATGATTTATGTTCCAACTTAATGCCTAAGGGTAATAATCCTATACTAGAGTAATATTTGGAAATTATTTCTAAAGCCGATTCTTTTTTCTTGAGATGACTACGGTTATTCATTTTTACTTCTAATAGAGTCAAGTAAATAAGATAAGAAGTGAAAAGGCGTTGTAGCTTGTTCATGTCTCTTCACAGATTGCTGTTTTATGTCCTCTTCAAAATATTCTTCAATCACCTGAGACAAACAGGCATGTTTCTGTTGAATTCTGTCAATTGTGGCACAGATTGGTTTCAATAATTTTAAAAATCAGCCATTATTTTAATTTTAATATTCGAAATCTATCTAAAAATCAACTTATCAATGTCATCTTCATGTTCTTCACAAATGACATATATTTCAAAACAGTCAGTGAATGTATTCCATCGAACATCTGGAGGTAGTATTTATGCCTTGCCCCTTTTCTCTTTGTACCAAACAACGGGGATTTTGAATATATTTTACTGCTTGAACTTCTTCTTTTAATTGCACTTGGGCAGAACACGCATAAGTTGCAGTGATATATTTCAGATGCAGGCATTCTGTGAGTTTTCCCATACTACTCATATTAGCCGCGTTGTCCGTCACAAACGTTACTTTGCAATTATACTTGGTGTTACATTTGTGTGTTACATCAAAGCCATATCTCTAAGAAAATCAGATATATGTGGACGCCCTGATGTATCTATACGGACGAGAAACTGTTTCCGTCTTCTGTTGTCAAAACTACGAAAATTATTGGTTCATGATGACCGTTTGAATATCCATCAAGAGACATACAAACTTGCCGGTTTTTACAATATTTTAATTTTTCCTTTTCAAACATTTCTCTAAAATGAACCGAAGGTAACTAAAACCTAGAAGGGAGAATATATTCTTAGACTCTATTTCAATTGCTCTTCGAACTTCTTTATGTTCAATTGCGCTGACGCGACTATCAGTTGCAAAATTAGTCCTGTTCTGACTTGTTCTAACAACAAAGGAGCTTAAAATTCCAGCATTGCTACTAGTGCTACTGCTGCTGCGGCAACCAGCATCAAAATCAATATTGATAACGCCACTTAATCTCCAACCTTTATTAAAGTTTTCTTTGTAAACAATCGACGATTGTTTACTTTTTTCAACAAAAATCATGATTTTTAGATACTAATGTTCATCATGAATTTATTCATACAGTTGATTTATATATTGGAGAATAGCAGTTTGTATGGATCGACCTACAAAAAAATTATGTTGAGAAGCACCCAGAATATCATGGTATGCTAGAAATGAGACAATTCTCTCGACAACAATTTTTTGCTATTATCTTTGAGACATCAGTGAATTGCATGTGTAATTTTGGATATATCTTTTGTCTCAGCCTATATATTAGACATCTCTTTGGGAACTGGGTATTATAAAACTTATATATTACAGTTTGTTGAAATCGTGTTATCGGAGCAATCCCAAAATATAAAAATTTACAATGTGAGCTAGTATAAAATTGAACTTTCGTATGTCACAACTTTTTGGAACCGCCTGTATATTTCAAATTGTCTTCTAGTGATGGCCTCATGTCGTTAGTTTTCCCGTGTAAAATTTTATTTCAATATCTTTACTAATTTCGAAGATATTTACGCGATTCCAAACATTTCCCCATCACTGTACGCATGCACCGAGATGCAAGTAACTTGCACTTTTCACAGCATCGCATTTCGCACTGTACTCGGTCTAGTTCTCGTCCGTGGGAATCCCTCCATCCTTTTTAATTCCCAATAAAAATAAACATCGGGAGCGCGTAGCGCACTCCAATTAGATGGCTGTTCCTGATACAATAACATATTTAATAATCCCCCATTATTGTTAGCCGGGACTATGCGCGAAAGCGGACTACCAACTACCACAACCCAGCCAATAGCTCATATCATCGCATTAATAAATAGAATCACTTCTCCGAAATAATTTGAATGTTTGTTTTAGGTTAGCTGGGTACACAGGGGGGGTCGGCCAGAATAGCAACGAGAGGGACTGCTCGATCACGTTTCTCCGGCATCGGCAGCCACAACAGTATTTACCGATAAGGGCGACCGACCGTCCAAGTTTCTCTTACTTATTACGACCCCAGAAGTTACTTGCAAATACGATAACATTTGAATAATGTGTTAAATTATACATTAGGATGATGACTCGGGCTTATAAGCTTTATAACTTACGTGTCTAAGAAGTTTGAAATTTGAATTTAGCGCCGTTTCCTCACTGTCTTATTATTCTGTTGTTATTGGCCGTTTTGTTGAATACTTTTGTTTGAAAGTGACAGATATTTATTTATACAGAATCAGGGACAATTCCCGGAAAGCAAGTGACCGTCGGTTTAGTAATTTTTAAATTTTTTCTAAGGTTGATGTTGTTGATTTGGCAACAATAGTTTCATTCGCGTACTCTTATCAGTTTACTTGTCACTTGTGTTTATTCATCTGTCGTTATTTTTCTGGTTTTTTGATACACAATAACTGTTGTTCTGGAAAACTTTACTGTTTCTTTGTATTTCTTTTAAAGGATTTGTTAAATGTGAACCGGATTTGATCTATTAAAATAAATATGTTTGCGTTTTGTTTCAGTATTTACATATTGCATCTTGTTCTTAATGTGGTAATGTATCTTACTGTTAGGCAATAGACATTTAAAAAATAAAATAAAATTAAATACAATAAATTGTCACCTTAATACAAACAAAATACGGCTACCTACCGCACAGAATTGTTCCCAGAATTCAGAACTGGTAGTCATAGGTAGTTATCAACTGATGTAATTTAAGTTGGCTACATTTTTTGTCACATGGTTTACGGGAATTGTCGCTGAGTCCGTGCAAATATGTTTTTGAAAATTTTTATCTCCTGGAGTTGGTTTTTTTGTGACTTTCATACTGCAAGCCATATAGAATAGAACAACATTTGACTTTTATTAATAATGCAAAAGTGCTCCGTAATTAATTACAAAAAATTATATCAGATAAGTGACTTTCCTCGACTTTGGTTTGAACCCCTCACTGTTCTGACGCAATTTTCTATCGCATTATGACAAAGATTCTGACTTATCTGTGCAATAACTTACACACACATTTCACCGAACTTCCTTTCCGTGGAATTAATAGTTTACAAATTCAATAATATTATTCTGTGTAATCTTCAATCACATCTAATTTTCTTCAGACGCAGTATACACAATATTTCCCCTATTCTTGAATCTGTTAGTTCAAGTCTACGGGTCAGTATATATATACGGCGAAACGCGCTACATATGGTGGAGGTGATGACATAAACATTTTCTGTCAATATTACCTACGGCAGGTTTTGCCGCTGACGTGTTGTGTAACCGCTGCAACGTATAGGACAACAGGGTTTGTTCATACATGCAGTGGTGGAGTAACTAGTTAGGGTTAATTTCTGTAGATGGGGTTGATCATATTCCATTTGCATATATAAATGTTCAATTCAAACATACATTAGCTAAGATCAATTACAAAATGTAATTTTGAAATATGAAAAATTATAGGTGCTTTTTGCGTTAAAATTTCATTTTTCCACGATAGAATCGAAAGGGCACGAAAACAGAAGCCCTTCAAAATTGAAATAAATGAAACTAATACTTCAGACTAAAATGTTAAGTTAAAAGAAGCGACACATCAGCATTGTGATCTCGTTCTTTCGGTGGTAATGCACATCCTCCGTCATATATTCCCCAAACAACACTATAACTATTAGGGTGGTCCTTATTTCTAAGAAAAAAAAATTTTTTTCTTTAATTCAAATTATGTGGGGTACCACAAAATTTGATTATATACCTTATGAAACTATTTCAGTATTCTTTTTCAAAATTTTTAAGGAACATGTAAGGGTTGCTACCGAGGTTTGAATTTTAAATAAAAACTCAAAATGTCTACGTTTGTTGGATTTTTTTATTCATAAGCCAGGACATTCAGAATGTAAAATTATTGTTATTATTACAAATTAAGATATATTATTGAAATATTTAAACCATTTATTATTAAGAAACAAGGATTTATTTGTTAGAATTAGGGTATTTTTTCTTATACTCTTTCACCAACAAAAGCAAATATTACTTTTGTTCTTCATTGGTTGTATTATGTATGGTTATTATATTCCTCCATTAAGGCAACTCCACGCTCAGATATATCATTCACTACTCGCATAGAATGAGCGATTTTTTTTTGCAGCCACAAAATCAACGTCATCGTTCCGAGTTTCCATTCTAAAAAATTTGATGAGATACCCAGGATCTGAAGGAATCGTAAAGAGTTGCTGCTCCCGAAGTTTTCAGTATTTTTTTCGTGGATGTGTTTGACATCAATGTTTTTTCTTTTTGGGAAATCTTCTATGCCTTCGATTTTTAGTACATCTACCATTTTCTTCTTAACTTGAACTGAAAGTTCGTCGTCTAAAAATGCAAAAGAAACCAGCTCTTCCGACAAATACCACAAATGGCCCAGTAATTTTTTCAGGGCAACAGTGAGCCATTTTTTCGTTAATTCCTTCAAAGGCTGTAAGGTCTTTCAATAATTGTAAGTGGTTTCTTTGTGCTGACCATCCGGTAGAGGTTTGAATCCAATATTTTTCACTGTGAAAATGCATATTTCTCTCACAGCTTTCTCGTCCGTTTTTGTTAGTTTAAACTCATGTTCAAATAGGAAAATTTTTAACCAGTACAAGGCTCTTGCCATCCATCTAGGTCGGTGTAGACCAGCAAGCCTCCTAAATGAAACACCTTTTTCGGGAACTCCTCCTAAGAAAATGATCGTGTGATTCAACAGTTCCCTGTAGTCATCTCGAGGTTGATGTACTTGTAGTTGTTTTTCCGCAAAAGAAATCCTGTCGGCGGCCACTTCTACAAGGATGTTTGATTCGGCGTCATAAATTATTGTTTTGTGGTCGCTTTGGTCAATTTTGTCTTAATTTTTCTTAAACCTTTGACATAATTGTATATCAGGACCACTAGTCGTAGCGGGAGATTGATCCACTACAACTGAGAACTTAATTTCCATTATGTGGTGACGACAGGCAAGTCAAAGCATATCTGTCTCCATTTTTCGCTCCAAAAGAACGCATACTCCATTTCCTAAACCGATGGTTACAGCAGTTGTGTCAAAACGTAAACAATTTATTGGATTGATTTGGCGTTTACTTGATGAAGATCCATATTATGTAAATAAAACACTTGAAACAGTATAAATCTTCACTATATTAAAAATAGAAGTAACAATTGTTTCGCCAAAACATTGGCTTCATCAGACTAACTAAATAATTACCTTACAATTTACCTTATCGCTCAAATTCCATGAATTTTATGTTTCTTAGACAGCTGACGCACATGCTTCACTTGTTCCACGTTCCAATTTTGGAAGTGCTAGAAGTTGATCGACCCCACGTCCTGATACCAAAATTTGCAGTCGATCTACAGTCTCATGCCTCAGTAATATCTTCTATTAGGTAGCCATCCCAATGAATTATTAATGGCAAATTAGGTTTCAACTCGCTTTTGAGAGATTACTTTTAGATTTTACACACGGTGCCGACGAATGTAAGATCTATTGACATTAAGCTCTGATGGATCACACCCTGCACTTTTCAAAGTAGATGTCACGACCATAGCTGCTTTTCTGTCACTCAATTTAGAGACATCAAGACTAGAAGCTAATTGGCTGTTAATAAAAGTTTTTCGAGCTCGCTTTTGGGGTTGCCTATGCGAGTCTCTGCATATTTCACTTTAAAAACGATAAATAAACACTTAAATGTAACTATTAGTGAGACTCATAGTTGAATTAGCCATACAATGTTTTTTGTTAAAATTTGACAACTGGTAAATCTTGTACAAAAATAAAAAGAAAAATTTGTGATTCATATTTTGATGTATAGAATCGTATGACAAAGTGCCGCGGCAATAATTCAAAAGTCGAAAAAGAAGGACCACCCTAATAACTATACTTCAGATTTCAGGTTTCGTCATTTTCATTTTGTTTTTACTCTAATAACATGATTTTCATACGTTAAATTTTGACATATTTTAACGATACCTTCGCAAATCTATCATATAAATATCGCCAGATGAATTGCTCTTTTGACAGATACTTTAAATTATCGAGTTTCCATTCAGTTACACTCACCCTCTCATTGGAATGGGAGTTTTGGGAAAATCGAACATTCGATTCGGCACAACACTAATTGTAAACGTCGAAAATTTTTAGTCAACCAGATATCACCTCTTGTACTTCGATGTAACCAAAGTTCTTTCGCGCATAAACCCGGTCAGAGATGAAATATACTCCTATACACATGTGTATTGTAATAACAACTCTCATATGCTAACATAGATTTCCCGGTTACGTACGGCAATCTCCGTTATCTCCCCGTCTCCGTCTAGCGACCAGGTCGCCATCTCTTTCTGTCGAGCGAGCCCTCGGGACGCGATCAATGTAACTGTAATTAACCTTCCGTTGAATTTTTGATCCACTTGAAACAATGAAATGTTTTGAGACTAAACAAAATTAGCTCTCCCCGTTGTTGATACGCCGTAATAGAATAATCTGACTCCCGCGCTGTTGGGTTGCAGCTAGCGGTTGTCGTTTCTCCTGCTCTCTACCACGTATTCCTGCTGTTATACCGTGGCTGTAGCCTGGATCGGACGCCGAAAGAGAAAATGGCGACAATATTTCAGTTTTATATACACACCACGAGGAAAATATTATTTTTACATTTCTAAATATGAAATGTTTTGGATTATTGTAATGATGATTATTAAGAGGATTTTTTTTTGCTATATCGAAAATTATTTATACAAATATATAATTTTGTCACGAAATCTCGTTTGTTTTAAATTGGCGTCACCATTCCAAAGAGAATAAGTACCACATTTACAACCTTATATTATGAGAAAATAGATTTTTAAGCTACTCATTGGAACTTTCTACATGGAAAAGAAATTCATAAAAATATACCTACCAGAATAGCATAATATCGGGTATAGAGAGTGATCCACAACTGTTAGCAATACCTGTTTTTCCATGGGCGCTCCTGGCCAACATAAGTGTTGTCTTTGCCTTGGATTTGACTCTCTGAAGCCGTCTGCTCCAAGTAAGCGTTGGGTCCAGAATAACCCCAAGATATTTTACTTGCCCATAAACGTTATTGCTTCACGTGACATGATTTAGGGAATTTAGTGGGGTGCTATTATTGTTTGTACCGTCGAAATTTGTCATTGGCGTAGTGCATTATAAATTTAACGCGTTTTGAGCAGATCTAGAAAATCAGAAAGTCAGCCAGCGTAGGACAGCGTTGGAACTTGGTGTAAAGAGAATTTCCTTGCAAAGAATCCTGAAGGAGCTGGGTGCATTTTCGTATCTGATTCAGGTACACCAACAGTTACACCCTCGGGATTATCGCATAGAGTGGAATATTGCGCAAGAATTCTCGCGTTACAATATGAAAATCCTAAATTTCTTAAAAATGTATGGTTTTCAGACGAAGCACATTTTCAGTTGTGAATCGCTGCATAATCGATTTATGGGAATTGCCAGACCCGATGAGGTTCAAGAAGTTCCTTTGCACAGTGCAAGAGTGTGTGTCTGGTCGAATAGAATGGTAGACAAGTTACATTTACACAACAGCGGTGTATACAAATTTTAACACCCTTTGTCCCTGATCTAAGTCTAGGCGCACTTAATTTGGCATTTCGATACCAAGTTCTTTCAGTCGGACTGTGATACTGTTGCCGCAGCTCGTCAATTTGTTCAGGGACATTTTCAAACCAAAGTCATTTCACGATTTACTGACTTCCCTTATCCTACACATTCGCCAAACCTTACATCTCCAGACGCATATGCAAAGATGCAGTCTTCAAAACATTCAAACCATTGATGAATTAAAGGATGCCATTTGGGCCTTCTTCGGACAACTGAGACAACCCTTATTCGATAACATGACTGCCAACTTGAAAAAACTTCGTTATGAAGTCAGTCTTGAGCGAAGAGGTGCAGATTTGGAACATGTAATTGTTAGGAAAAGAGAAATAATCACGTTTTTGCTAGGAATATTAAGTCAAGGGAGGTATTTATGTTATTCGGGGTAAGACGAAAAGGCCTTTCTATTATCGCTGCGTAACTGTTAACTTGTGTATTGAATTCATAGCAGTTAACGGTACTGGGTGTTATTCCGTATCCGACTTAAAAACCCGCAATAAAATACATCTGCGACGTAAACGGACATTTTTACCCTATTGTCTCAACATCCTGAATTCTAGAAACAGGTACGTTTTAACTTTTCACTTTTAAACCATAACTCTTGACTATACTATGTACAAATTATGTACAAGTAAATACTGGAGATACGCCCCCTAGACTCGCAGCCAGTAATTTAAGTTAAGGTAGTTTTCTTTGGTTTGTAAGATACAAATTAACAGTAGTACTGAATGGTCAAGTATAAAGTATAGATGTAAGCAAGTATTATTCGTGACATCGCAAATTGTAAAATCCGAAATACATTTGTGATAAGTAGTGTCCTGGTTCTATTATTTACTAAAGGAAGAAGTGTAAGAAACGCCAGCCCCTACAATTCCGTACAGTAATAAAGTCTATATATGTTTAAAAAAATAATAGAATTATAAGTTGAGTACTGACGGGCAATACTGTATTTATATTTACTGTGGGATGTGATCGCAAATTGACGCAAGTTCACTTGCATCTCAACTAGGGTCAACTAGAAGTGGGAACCTCATATCCTTCTCTCTATCATCTAAACTAAATGCGCCTACTTCCCAACGCATGGAAAAAATTAAGGGAACTTTTATACTGGCCTGTATATAGAGGACGTACGATGCGAAATTCGAATGAAAGGTGTTTAGCCCCATCTATTCGAGAGTAGCGCAACTATTGGTGGTCTGTTGCGAAACTGGCGAAATTGCGTTGTCCCAAAACTTCGTTGCCATCGGGAAGCCTTACCGATTTCATTCGAATCTCGCATATTAAGAAATTGTTAAACCTATTTAATCTAAGTGAATTTTCACTTCGTAGTAGCACCAACTCGAACAATATTTTACATATAAATTGTAACAAAATTGGACACATTACACTACACTTCACACTACACTTACTGATTTTCACATATTGATTTTGTCATACGAGAAAACGCATTCAAAATGATTTTGTGATATTATTATAGTTCGTGTTTTTATTCGGAGGAGTGAGGTAGTGATACCCTATTATAATGGCAAATTTCTGTTTTATTCACTGTGAGTATGCTTTGAATGTAGCTAGTTGGAGAATTTGTGAACGCAGTCATAAATGAGGTTATGTATAATATGATTTACAACGTCGTGGTGGAATATGTTGGACACTTGAAACAGCTGTTAAGCAAATATGGCGGCAGCGTTTTATTGCATTATTGCTTGCTGTGATGCGGGCTCAAAAATATCAAATTCAATTGGGCACACGATTGAAGGGAATTCACTGCACCGAATAAGTAAATTAATACAATAAAACTTTCCAAACAAAAGGAAGAAACTGCATCACATCGAATTCAAAGCCAAAATTAGACGTTTCAAAATATTAAAAAGATATTAATTTATTAAAAAGGCATGCCCCCTTAGTAGGTGCATCCAACCATTGTTCCCCTGGCATAATTAAACACTCACGAGTCCCTCGAATTCCCACAATATTATCATGCAAATAAAATAATTTCATTACCACATTGCCCCAGCGCGATCTGATGTTCCCGAGATCCACACAATAAGTAATACTTAGGCGCAGTTGGCGTTAGGTGGCGCAATTGTTCCCACATATTTATTTTCGAAAGGAAAACAACGGAACATTGTCGGGATAATTACTACGGCTGGCGTAAACTCCGATAAAGATCAAGTGGTCTCGTCGTCTGCGTGGTCTGTACCGGGCGTCAAGTGGCCAATACAATCGTAGAGATATGATTCCCATTGTGTCCCTGCGGGAAGGCGTATAAAGCAAACCAATAGGCACGAAAACAATACGGGAAATATCTGAATTGAAGGGGCATTGTGTGACTCCCTGTCGCTTGCAGAAAGATTTTTTTTGAAATCCACTAAGGAAAGGAGCACTTGACTTTATTGTGTTGTGATATTTAAACGTAATTAGAATGAGGGAGAAAATAAAGAAAAATAATTCAGAAAACCTCTAAATAGAATTGTTAGGAGCATAAGGTGACTTTAATTGTATGCGAGGAGTATTTCAGCTTCTACTCAGATCATTATGCGTTTATTTCTTTAAAAAAGTACTTTTTGGACTTTATTTTTGGGAATGGTTTTAATACACACAGAGGAAAATCCGTGTAGCAAATGTTAATGTGAATTTTGTAGTAAAAGTAAATACAATCTTATGTACCCACTTTTAACTACATGTTTTTAATGTTTTTACTAAATTTTGTAACAATATCACATAGTGGTTTGTAGGATCGATACTGTTGACATAGTGCTACTTTGTGTAGGATAGGCGTTGCTACAGTCAGACGTAGCAATAAATGGTATTAAGTAGGTTGTAGTATAATTTGTAACGCATTGCGTAAGTATTTCCTATATAGAAACAGAAAACAAGTATATTGCAGCCGTAGCCAAGATCTATAAAACAAAACAATCTTCCATACATGAAGTGTTGAAAAAGTAAACAATATTCGAGCTGCCTTTTCACAGTGCACCAAATTGCAAAAATTTCGGTTACAATACGTGATTAGGTTCTAGCTAAAGTAGAAAAAGTCTTGAATTTGTGGGTGGAAGATATGACAAGAAAAAATATTCCCATTCCTGGTAAGATGTTACGAGAAAAAGCATTGATTCTATATGAAGGCATTCAGCCGCAAGATGAAGATTATGAGAAGTTTTGGTATAAATTGTGCTTGTCACTATTACAGCCTGCTATTTTCCATCTCCGTATATGGGTAACTCTCTTAATATTAAAGATACAAAATCGGTTAAATGAACAAAATTGCTCAGAAAAAAGGATTGTAGTTGATGCTAGTGTCGCATTTGTTATCCAGAGCAAGGTTTGTGAGATATTCCAGAAAAATGGAAAACTTCCAAAAACTTTAACGTCAGATATGTTTACAACACCTGTTAAGGACAGCATAAGAGACTTGCATGCGCAATTATATTAATTAAATTTTTAGTTTAGCCTAACATAATTTATTGATTACACCTTTGAAATTTAGTTTATAAGTTTGGGTAAATCCATCCGTCTCGTAAACATTTATAATACTATTGATAAAGTGTTACTAGTTGGGATGACCCTTGTGAGTAGTAATGGTTTTTCCGCAAATCTCTTGCTATTGCTCGGTAACGACCCTATCTTTATGGTTACCACTTTTAGTGTAAATATTATTTTGATCGCATTAGAGTTCACAGGAAAGAGGTTTTCCGCATTTAGGTATAGAATAGAGAATTTATTTGTTTAAAATACTGTAATCCGGATGTCTTCCTTGTTTCTTCACTTGTATATATTTTATTTGTTTGATGTTTTATCTCATAATTTCAACCATTGGCAATGGCGATAGATAGTACGGATTAGGACGTTACAATTACAATTGAATATTCAGACAACTTATAACTATTCTTTTATACCAGGTTTTCTTTCTGAAAAAATGCAACACCGAAAGTTAGTTTCAATTTGGTGTTGAGAAAGTTAGCTCACAAGTTTTAATTCGGCCTTTGAGTCGGTTAATTTATAAAGTTGCACGCGGAGTGACTCTCTAAGTGTTGTAACTAAGTTGCGTGTCTTGTGCACCTTTTTTTCATGTAATTATACGAAATATAGTTGTTATTAAGCAAGGTGTCAAGTGTTTGATTTACGTCAAGGAAACAAGCGATTTTAATCTTTAATTGGAAATTCATAATCCCTTCAAACCAGGAGGGATTCGTACAACAAGATAAAATAAAGGTGAAATCTGTTTCCATGCAGCTTTTTATGTAGAATCTAATAATATCATTTAAAAATCCACGGCAATCTTTATTTTGGAGATGTAATACAAACTTGCATTTTTTAAATGGATTTTCTTTTTGGTTTTTAAATGCGGGATTTTGCAACGCAACGCCCAAGATATGAGCTGTTTGGAGGATTTGAAGCGAATGTGTGTCTGGCTTATGCTAATTTCCTATCCGTCGGGTACAATAACATTGTTACGCGAGAGTTTCTCACTTCTGGTCGCATTTGCAATGCAATGTTCTTGCGAAATCTTTCCACGGATGCCGAAAATGGATCCGGTGCGATATTAGCCATATTGACACAGTATTTATAAGTGACTTTGACATCTATGTACGTGAAATATGTAGTAGGGAGAGAGAAATGATTTTCTATACGCACACATACCTTTGCTATCTGTTAAAATACCGAATGATCGTAATTGTTTATCCTCTAGGGAAACAGGAGTTTTCTTCTTCTTCAAACTTAAATCGGCAGTATAAGTGAGACATGTACAACCGTTGAGAAATAGGTTATCTTACGTTTTCGACAATATTTAACAACTTAATTCTCAAAACAACATAAACTATTTGATGTTAGTCCTTCATTTCGGATACAAAGCATCACTTTTCGTATCATATTAATCAAGACATTGCTTAAATTGTATAACCTTACGTTTGAAGGTTTGTAATAAAAGAATACGAAAACCAACGAATGCAGTCTACAGACAAACAGTATTATTCGTAAGTTGATGATATACAGGACTTTTCTGTAACGTGTAACATAGGGATTTCCTACGTTAAGCGACATAGTAGGCAACCATTTATACATTAACGAGTCGTCAGTGTGAAAAAATCACAATTATGTCAATTATTAATTTTTAAATATTTATTCGTATCTCAATCACAAATTAAATACATTTTATTGAAAAGTAGAACATTTATTTACGAACAGGTAAAACAAAGAAGAAAAGGTGGCAATGATAAAATGGTACCAGAAGAATAATAATTTAAGTCTGGTAAGGGACATGTTTTAATAATAATAATAATAATAAACCTGTCAAAAAAAGCTATATAATATAAATAAACAAAGTATACAGATGCATATAAAAGCAAATGATAAATATTTGTCAATAATGTATAGTTCAAAAAATGAAGTACATAAAAAATATATTTAAAAAAATATATAAATATACCTCTGAGATCACACAACACGTCTGATTGTATAGCTTCAGCTATTCCTCACGTACAGTGCCGGCTACACCATACGGGAGAATATAACTTTTTCGAATACTTTCGAAAAACAAGATAAAACTGATATCGACTAGATTTCATGAATTGTATAAGTAACAATATTAAATTTACCATGGAATTTGAAGATAACAATCGTATTAATTTATTAGATTCAACCATAAGCAAAATTAATAACAATTTGAATTTTGCAATCTACCGCATAAAGAATCACATACGGATATTACAATACATAATACATCAGCTCATCTTTTCCAACAAAAATTAGCAGCAGATCATTCATATCTACATAAATTAATTACTTATCCTCTCTCGAAAGTAAACTTTGGTAAAGAATTTAATTTAATAAAACAAATTGCCGTTAATAATGGTTACAGTTCAAAATTAATAGACAATATGTTAAAAAAGAAATTACTTCACAAAACTGCATCGACAGTTTATCCTATTATTAACTACATTAAATCGTCACCTTTTAGAATTCTAACTTAAATAGCTAAAACCTCAGACGATATAGCTAATTTCTTAAGAAAACGAAACATTAATTTTGCTTACAAAACCAATTGTCAAAATTCGTTAAAAACAATAAAGATATAACTGAAAGAAATAAAAAATCTGTTGTCTATAAGTTGATATGAGGGAAAGTATATGTTGGTCAAACTGGCAGAACTTTCGAAAAAAGAATATCTGAACATTATGCTTCTTACAGAAATAAAAAACAGGATTCGAACCATATTTTTGATTTTAAAATTTTGCATATAGAAAACAAAGGTGCTAAATTGGATTTCTTAGAACATTTAGAAAATAACAAACTTAAAAATTAAAATTAATTACTCAACGATCAACTAGAATGCAATAATTCAAATTTATTAAATTTACGTTTTGGTTTATAAATCTTTAGTAATTAATTGTTTCTTCTTATAATTTTAACTAAGTGTAATTTGCATACGTACATTGTCATTTGTCAAAATTTGACATATTTCAATTTTGACAAAATAACGACAAAGTTATGTTATATTAGTTTTTAGTTTGTCTGAAGAAGCCACTGTGTGGCGAAACAATTGTTACTTTGTAATAAAAAAAAATGTGAAGGATAATTAACATTTTATTGGTTATTTGTAATGGACCTTCACCAAGTAAAAGCCGAAAATATTCAATTATTTATTGGTCAGCTTTAGTCACCAACCTTTTATGTTTTCTAAGACGTTGTTGATTGAAATTGTACGCGTCACAAATGTCATTTGTCAAATTACATTTTAAATGGCTAATGTCTTATTTAGATTTGTCCCTTATCGAAACACGGTTCGAATATATCTTAATGTTAATTCACATTTGTGATCTGCGCGGGATATAAAACGATTTGCGGCGATTTTTAACTTAAAAAGCCGGCTAATTATCGGTGAATTTCATTAACGAATGTCACCGTTAGAGCGCCGACAGGTCCGCTTTTCACAATGGAGTCTCTCGCATTGTATGTATTATGTTCGCAATAATGACGTTAATTGAAGTAAATTCGGGGACACACAATTGTAAAAGCGATAACGTAACATTGGTATACAGTACCGCCTCATAATACCAGAGCACTAATCCTATCGGTGAATAATATATGTCGAGCAGGTTAATAATATTTTAGGTAATTATATTTGTGCTCGATTGTGCGGAGTTAATATCGATATTTTAAGTACATGATCTGTTATTAATTATTAGCCCCATATATGAATATACGTACTTCAATAGAGGTACTTTTCATAGTTCAATTCATAATTCATATATGCATAAATACTCACGGTTGCCTGAGAGAGATGATGTTGGCGAAATTCTAGGTACATGCAAAAATACTGGGATAGGAATGGCCGCATTCCGCAGACATACCGATGACTAACCGATGACACAACCGGTGGAAAAACTGCATTGAAACCGGTCAGATTTTCTCCACCAGTTAGTGACTGGTAAGTCTGTCTGTCATCGCCGGTGACATCATTCATACAAACTGGCGTAACAATAAAACGTAATTGTTATGCCTAACGCAGTCCTATTTTTTTTTTATTCGGACGTTGTGAAGGTGACTGGGGTAGCGCGTGGTCACCTAGCAACGTCCTCGAACATTATAAATCGCATAACATTATTGTTATAGGGCGAGTTCTGAGATGGAACCATCGATGAATTTAATAACTCGCTAATATTAATAGCTATAATCTTCTTGCTATTTCTCTTGAAATTGAACATTTTCATAAATAATTTTCAAAAGCATTTTCGGGTATTTTCCCATTTATAAATCGTCCTGCAAATATATCGCAATGTTACAAATTGGTAATTAAATTAATAATGAATTTTAATAATAATAAATGTGGGTTCTTTTTATTTATGTCAAGTTGACACAAGCCGGGAGACTTCTGAATGTCACTTCACTGACACTTGCTAATTTTATAATATGGAAAAATCTAAAGATGTATTTGAAAATATAATTTGGAAAAGTTACTATAACAATAACATACAATTTTAACCAATGAATTGATTTATATGCCACCCTTTGTATGTGTGTGTGACGTGTACCACCCTGTTCTGTCTTCTTGCGCCCTAGTCACTCGTTCTACTCCTTCTAAATCTTTCTCACCTTTCCAATCACCCCTTCTTTTGCAACTTGTTTTCTTACTATCTCTTCTTTATTCGGCTCGCAAACTTTAGTTTTCTGACTTTTTCGATTTGTTTATTTTTATTTAATCCGTTACTCCCGTAACCATATCAAGTATCCCTGTCAGCATCACCACGGCGATCTATTATTATGTACTGTACCGCGACGTAACTTCATACGGCTAGCAGCATACGGCCTTCGTCACCGTCCTCCGGACTCTATGGTGGCAACTTGAGCTCGGTTAATTCCAGTGGCGCTTCGTTCTTCGTCTGACAGATACGCGATGTAATGTATGAAATTCCTCCAAACCCTCCTGTCATGTTGTGTTGTGTAATGTGTAACGTTTTCATGTTACTTTACAAGATATAAAAAAAAGTATTCTTTGATTTAGTAACATTTTTTTTTATACCCATCATCCGTCCCTGACTGGACATTTACTATTACACCCTACAGAACAGAGTCCGTCATTATCAACTGAACCTCGGATATTAATGGAAACTTTAATATTATAAAGTCAAATAACAATCGTATAGATGGCGGTCCTGTATGCATTTATTTAACGCTGATGATAAATAGATAGTTTACCGATAGCATAAGCGCCCCCGGCACACGAATCTTGCAGAATCACCGCAAGATGCTGTAAAAGATCATGGCAATATATATATATTACATATTTTTTCCTTCCTACGGTTCAGTTCCCACGTTATATACACAAAGCACTTTAACATCACAGATTTCGACATAATAATTCCGTAGTCGAATACGGAATTATTCGATTGAATGGTATCTTACGGTCGCCGAGCAAGCGAAAGCCTCGAATACGAGATATGAGGGGGCGGGAAAGGTGAAAAACGGGGGCGGCTCGAAACGGAATGAGAAGGAGACGGTAACAGGACGAACAAGCGCACCTATAGCCTGTAGCGCGTACACACGAATACACAGGGTGCGATAAATTAGCATTAATTCTGAACGAGCGATCGTGAATAACGCTCGCTCCAGCGACCTACTTCAAAGGGACAGGTGACGCAAACAAAGTCGACAACAAGCTTTATCATTAGCAGAATAGCCTTAAATAACGCTTTGGCAGCCAGCTACGCAACTAATTGGTATTATTTATTATCAGACTTGAACTAGGGAATCGTCTCTCAGTCAATATCTGTATATATCTGTCTATCTCGTGGCTCTCGTGGCACAAGTATGTCTATCTTTCTGAGTATACGGGCTGTTTATTTCCTAAGTACGTTCCGAAATTTTAGGATGTGATTTCCATTAATATATTAAGATATCAAGAAATACATGTTCTGATAGCAACGCTCACCGTAGAGACCACATGCGTAGCATGGATAGTAGACAACTTATTTGCATTCATTGGCTGCCTCGCAATGTGTAAACACGAATGTGCGGTGTCTGTGTGTATTTTAAAAATGTCGTACGTGCATTTATACATGTGCAAAAGAGCATCTATTACACTGCACAACAGCATTTCTGATGATTGGGTTTTGTTACATGATTCTAACTAAATTTTCAATGACGATTTCAAATCTGTGATAAAAATTTCTGTATCAGCTCTAGTTTGGAAAATATGGCATTGAGCC
>JARFOC010000010.1:1297493-1325766 GCA_031763485.1 Osmoderma eremita
CAAATAAACCCTTTAAGAAAGAAAAGTTTTACTGAAAGCTATAACTCGGAAACAAGAGCTATTAGAAAATAAATGAGATTATATTTAGAATCAGTGACGTTAAATTACTAAACTTCATGACACGTAAGTCATTCATCAGTCAAAAAGTTTCAAATTGTTGTGTTGTGTTATTTGACGTATTTGAGTGGGAAGAAATTTGTTTGACGATTCAAGTATTTGGAATAAAATGATACTGTAGTCTTATTAAATTGTTTTGAAAGGTAATATCATTACTTTTTGCGGTGAACTTTTTTTGTGGTTGAACTAGGATAAGATCTAAACCAAAAGCATGGTTATTTTCTGCTCACGAACTTTACTTTTTTTCTGACTTTTACAATTTTCAATTTGTTTATTTTTTTTCTCCCCGTTACTCTCGCAACCATTCAATATTCCTGTCATCATCACCACGGCAATCCATTATTACTGTACTGTACTGCGATGTAATTGCATTGTCGAACGGTTTATCCACTATACTGCAAGTACGGCCTTCTTGAGCGCCCTCGTGATTCTGTCGTAGCAACTTCCACTGCTGTGTCGTTCCTCGTCTGGTAGATTCGTGATGTGGTGCGTAAAACTAGTTCAAGATCCTTCTGTTGTGTAGTGTTGTATAATAGTTTGTGTTAATTTACAAGTTATAAAAACAATAAAGTATTTTTTGATTAAGTTACATTATTTATGCCCATTTCTTGTCGCTGGTTCGACTCATATTACCCTTACTCCCTACCAAGCAGAGACCGTTTTTACCGGTTGAGCCTTGGATATTGATGGACTCTCTAATGTTAAATCTCAAATAACAATCGTATAGGTGGCAGTCTTGCGCGTACTCAGTTAACCCAAATGATCAACAATTCGATGGTAGCGATTGCTTCCTGCCTCACGAATCTTTATAATAACAATGAAACGACAAGATGTTATTAAAGATCATTGCAATATATTGTACTTTTACTGTAATTATAATTGCAATTAATAAATAAAGCTAAGAGTTGAATTGAATCTTCCTTCACCACTTTTAAGTTATTGAAAGTTATAGATCCCGATAATAAACAGGGCGTAGATACTTCAAGCGAAAATTTCCACGGGATCTCCTCTTTGCCGATCTCTCAATTTAAGCGATTTTTCATTTTTATCCTCCCCCTTTTATTGCCCCCGAGTAAGTATAGAAGCAACAACACCGCGCCACAGCCAAGTTTTCTGCGAAACCCAAACCTCCACGTAAACGAGGAACTTGCAGTAATTCTTACGTTCAAAAGTTGGTACACTCGTTGGAGCGTGGACCGGAGCAAAGGCGGGCGCAAAAGTTTTATGTTATTAAATTTCTATCGCGCCAATATACGTTCAGCCCCATTAATTGGGGCGGCTAATTAACGCCCGAGCGTAATAAAATATTGCCTCCGCCGTACAAAGAACGCGTTGGCTACGGAATCGACTGAAAATCTAAAATTGTAATTAGTTAACCGTTCGGAAAATAATCAGCGCTGGGGCTGATGAAGGAATGGCAAGAAGGGAACGGGACAAATTAATGGGACGAGAGAGGAGTTAAGACGAAGCCCTTCGTTTGGTAAAAGAAAGAGTTGAAGAAGCGGCGGGTTTATTAGCGTGCTAGGGGCACATGCAAATCGTGAAACAACTTCATTAATATTCTCTGAAATCCAGTCGAAAAGTTAATTTAGTATATAAAACGGGAAATTTGAAACCCTATCTATCCGAAGCCAACCGTCTCTGTAACCTTCCGAGATCGGAGTTGCTGCTGCCAACTTAGCCGCCTTAAAGAAGCAATCTGTGCAGACTAAATAGAGAAAATCATCTGTATCATCTTGTTTACAATTTTAAACTTGTCTCAGCGGACTCAGAATTAGCACTAAAACCGTAGAAATCTGTTAATTTAAACAAATCCCTATGTTTCATAACAAGAAGATACATATGGTTTCAACCGGCACCAGATGTTGTCACTTCGTATTTGTTATTATTATTTATTATTATTATTATTATAGTTATTATTATTACCACCAATATTTTTGAAGAAAGAAACAAGGCCAGACTGATAATGTTGAAGGACGGATAGGAGAGAAATAAAATACTTTTTAGGGAGATGAGAAGCATAGCTAAAGGAGCGTGCAGAAGAAACACACGAGAGTACCTATAGATCGTCTCAACTTCCGTATTATTAGCGTCAACTATATATATAGTTGTACAAATCGTTCACAGGGTAATATGGACATTTTTCTTGATTTTTAGAAATTTTATAACCTATACATTTAATTACAGTTTTCATTAATGGGGCTAGTAGGGAGAAAACGGCATAACGGAGAAAAATTTATCCTAAATGAGAAGTGTATGATTGCAAATGTTTTAAATTATTTTAATAAAACTATGAATGTGAGTGCTGCCGTTCAAGAAGCAAGTAAAACTTTTGGTTGCTCAGAGCGTACAATATATATGTTATAAAACAGGAGCAACAAACTGGTTCGTTATCAAGTCCAAAAAACTCTAAGAAAAGGAAAGGCATACAACTAAATGACCGATTACAAACATATGACGAGAACACGCAAGCACCTATTCGACATAAAGGCCATAGTTTTTTTATACCGAATATGCCACCTATATTAAAGCCAATTCGTGCTGCTGTCAATGCTGATGATGATCTCCCTAACTTCAGTCGAGCAACTTTACATAGGTTGTTACACGATATGGGTTTCGAATTTAAAAAAGTAGGACGTAAAAGAATACTTATCGAACAAGACGATATTATTCGGTGGAGGCACAAATTCTTACAAGAGATCAAGAATTTTAGAGAAGAAGGTACAGTTTAGTTCTTGCTATTTGACATTTCTGTAATTTTAATTATTTCAGGTCGAACTATAATACATACTGATGAATCATGGGTGAATACAGGGCGTGCAATAAATAAAACTTCAAAATAATCTACGAGCTTTTATCCAAGGATTAAGTACTGATTTGAAATCCCCAACCGGGATTGGACCTCGTTTTGCATTAGTTCATGCTGGTGACGATATTGGATTTGTTCCTGGTGCTGAATATATATTTCTCTGCAAGAAAAACACTACTGATGTTCATCACGAGATGGATTCAGACACATACGAGGATTGGTTTATTAAGAAATTGCTTCCAAATATACCGCAGAAATCAGTGATTGTTCTTGATAATGTTTCCTATCACTGCAGAAAATTAGAAAGAAATCCAACGGCAGCATGTAGAAAAAACAATATAATTGATTGGCTCCGTTGGTCGTGCTCCAAGATGCTTATACAATTCTGGGAATTGAAAGATGGGGATATGTCAGCTTGTAATAACTAAAAATCAAGACACAAGCTTGTGTTCTGATCCAACAAGGTTGCAAGATTTATCTTTCACGATTGATATAACAAAATATATGATTTAAATTACTGATAGAGAGGAATGAGAGATCAGCTTTGAAAGATGTTAAGGTGAAGAGGGAAAGTGAGATAAGAAGCGATCATCTAGCCGAGGCACAATTTAAACAAGATAGAAAAAGGAACTAAACCAATAGGGAATAGAAAAATGAATTACACACAGATAAAAACATACAAGTTACAAGAAGAAACCTACAAAAAGAAATATCAAGAAACAACTGGGGGAAGATTAAAAGCAAATAAAGGAGCAATAGATAAATTGCGACTAGAAGAATTATGGAAAGCATATTTTTAACACTTATTTGTGGTTATTATAACTTACTTGCTTTATTACAACAGTTAGTAGTGTGGTAAATCAAAATATAAAGAGTGTTAATATTTCAGCTTTTTTGGTTTTTTTTTTGTGCATCAACGTTTTACATGCTCGGTTTTCTAATTACATATCTTGTCAAGGATATCTAATTAAATAATAATTTTATTTTCAGGATAACGATTTATTGTATGTAGATTTGTATCGTCTAGGATCTTAGCTAGTCCTGCAAATTCATTAAAATCCATAATGAACTATATGCTTTTAAAAGATATGATCTCACACAGACTGTTTTCGAACATGTTCGAAAACGAAGAAATAATGGTTTATCGGTTTTCCGTGGTCTTTAGAGGACGATAGACGCGTCTGCCACTGCGAAAAATGAAGCAATAATTATTGTTCGAATTTGTAGTTTTAAAAATAGCAAAAGAGCGTCACACTTTACAGTGAGAGAATAAATGATTTAGCAACAACATTAGCAACATCACCCGTTAATGGCAATAGGTCTCATCAGTGCTATGGCCTCAATTTCAGATAACTTTGACCATAAAAAATCACTCTTAACATCAATGGATACCCCTCACCATTTATTGTATATTTGCTTTAAAAAAAAACTTCATCTTATTGGCTAATATTATTAAATAGAGCATTTTCTTCAAAATCAAATCGCTAATAAAAAATCATTTATGAAAGTATACCTAAAGGTTGCATACGCAATGTAAGTTGTTGGAAAAAAATTTTGCTCTCCGCACCCGTCGCTTTACTCCGACTGTCTCCGTTTACTCAACCTCACAAGGGTCGAATCAATATTTATCGAGAGAAGATGGGACGAGGTGGATATAAGGCGTCCGTGGGCACTGCCAACCTGAGGACCGGTAGCTTATTTGTCTAGCGATTGAAATATTTACTGTTAACGTTTTACGGACTCGTCTCGTTGAATTCTGTAACTCCTTGTCTTTGGAGATTGCTTGTGCATTATGAATTTTACGGACCGAGTAATGAATGATTCCTGGATGTTCGTTCACGTATTTCCTTCATATTATTCATTGGTTTCTATCCTAATATATTTCTCGAATTTGAAACCTGCATTTCATATAACGTATACAGATGTTTGGGATGGAATCGTAAGTTATAGGATCTTTTCCTTTATTTACCTGGCTGGCATAATATTCCTTGTATACATCAGTATAATATAATACAAGACATACATAGAAAAAAAATGATTTATGGCATAAAGTAGAAAAATAATGTAGAGGTTAAACCCGACAATGATTTTAAAATGTATTGTAGCAAGTAGTGACTTCTGCAACGTATTTCAAATGCAATTGTTATACGAAGTCAGTGCTTACTCAATGAAATGAATGCATTCTATTCGGTGGAGAAGTTCGTGCTATGTTATTGATTACACTGGTCAACAATATTTCAGATTTATTTTGTCCCGCGTGGTAAAGTGGGTGAACTTGATAGTACTTTTTACACTTATTTCATATCTGTTTTCAGAAATTTTCCATCAGGCAGGGTTTCAGAGTGACAAACGAATGAAGTTTTGTGAAAGTATATATTATAATATGCGTATAAATCATGAAAAAATGACGTACAAAGTGATATATTTACTTGGAGAATGTGTTGATATATGACTTTCGGCTGTACTTTGCATCAGAAACATATTTCTTCAGCGTCCAGCAATAGTCTGCCAACATAGCAGGGATCCATTTGCCTTGGTATCATCAGCACCTTCATCGTCGCTTAGTGTCATGTTTTGTGTCGGGTTAGGCACAGGTAATACCGGACTGTGCGGTACTTGTCTCAGTGGAGATGAAATATTACGATATTCTACAGTACCTATATTTGGGTTTAGAAGTCATACCACTTCTATTTGTTAGACAAAAATAGCAATCGGTAATATAATCTGGTGGTTCCCTCCAAATCATAGGAATATCAAAAGGCATATATCGTTTACCTTTTGCTCACGCTGTAAGAAGTTTGACACACGTAATACAGCAAATATGGGGAGCCCAGCGTTTGTCTTCATCATCTACTTTACACTGAAATACTGCTCATAGCACTTTTTAAGGAGAGGTGTGAAAGAGCGTGTTTGATATTTAAATGTCAATTCGCCGAAAATCTAGCAAAAAGGGTTCGGGTTCCTTGGCATTTTTACAGGTGATCAAATGTTCGCGGTTTCACTACAGTAGCTTGAACGCACCACAACCCAACACTCTTTAAAAAGTTAACAACGTCAGCGTACACGTTCATTCACCGAGCTCTAGTCGACAACTAAAATAACAAGAGATGCTATCTAGGAATGGGAAATGCAGGTCTTAAGACGTCAAGACATGTTCAAGCATTAACCATTGTATGCTGCTTGATCAGTTCCGAGCTCTAGCCTACAACTGAAATAACGTCAAGACATGTTTTCTTATACTACATATCCGTGCATGCATATTTTAGGTGGATAAGCAGATATCCTGAAACATAAATACTAAGGGTGATGGAGAAATTCTGAACATATAATTGATTTCAGCATGCAAAATTGTATGGGCATTTTTGCGCTTGGGACAAAAATCTTGTTAACCAATGTTATTGATTACATACGATATTATATTGTGCACTCAATGTTTAATGTATATTACTTTTTGTTGTACATTCTCACTCTACACTTTATTATTAAAGCATCAGTTCATTACACCACCATTGCTTATGTATCTAATTTAAAATGCCTATATACTAACCGTAACGTGCACATAATCGGTTATAAGACTTGATAGATATTAAAATGACGCAGTCGGTAATATGACACAATCAGTAGAAAAAATGTCTCACACTTCATCACTATGAGTTGAACTATTGCAAAATCGTCCACGTCTGCCACGGAGACCATGTAAGAATGTTGGACATTGTGTCTATGGCATGAGTCCTCTTGAGTAATGCAGCTTGAGTATATTATATCATCATAGCTAAAATTTGATAGGACTGAGGATTCGTCCAGTAGGTGTTTAGTCGCGTGAATTAGCAGTGTCGATTTATAAAGAATGACTTCAAAGCTATCACGGACTTGGGGATAAGTGATGAGGCGATGTCATGGAAACACTGATGCTTGTGCATCAACATTGTTCTTTACGTATTCTTGTGGAACTAGCTGTTGCGCGTTCGGTGATACGTTCATAGATCTTTCAGTCTGAGGGCGCATAGTCCTGTGGTCCAAAAAGAATGAATTGAGTTTTATTATTATTTTTGGAAAGCTGGAAACCGAATTTATCTTTTATCGAACATTTCTGACGGTGAAAAGGACAAGTGTATTTGTGCATCGTCGGCCTATGAGTGGGAGTTACGATGATCTATAACTGAGGGTAGGGCAGCCGTGTACCTATAGGTTAAATAAAATGGGACGCTGTGGTACACCTTTTGTTAGGAATAAAGGTTTGGGCAGCTGATTTTCAATTTTTTTATGCTGTATTCTGTTACGAATCAAAAAAATCTACTACCAACGATATAAGCCAAAAGACGTTAATCTGGATAGTCACTCTCGATGAAGAGTGTCGAATGCCTTACTAAAATCTAATAGAATCAGCGAAGTCAGGTGACCTCGATCAGTTGCATGGAGTATGTCAACCGTGATGCAACACAGGGCAGTTACACAGCTGTGATAGGGTTGAAATGGATACACGTGTCTTCACCCAGAACGGTTTCATACAACAGATAATTTTCAACCATATTAATGGAATGGAATCTTGAATATCTATTATCGTGTGTCAATGTGACGGATAGATTCTAACCTAACATATTTATCAGAATTCAGTTCCACTACGCGTCCAAAAGTTTAAAGAATATTTCTAAAACTCAAGATTACAACGCTTGCTTTACCTCTTCCAATAAAAAATCTTCTAACCGACCCAAGCGATAAATCTGAGATCTAACAGGGAGGGAGCTGGAATGTATGAAATCACTTGCGATGGCTGCAATAAAAAATATATTCGGTAAACAATATTAATGCTAGTTTTAAAGAACCTTTAGCGGATATAATATACAATAGACCTGATAAATCAAGCGTTGCGAAACATATTTTGAATACTGGTCATAGTATGAGTTCAAAGAAACTAAGTTGTTAGAAAAAGTTTTGTCAGTTCGCGAATTGATGCTTATAAGAAAAGTATATTTAGTTACAAAAATGAAGCTAAGCTTATAAATTCAGATGATGGTCCCATACCAAACCGTTCATTGTTTGTGTGTTAAAAAAATTTCCTGTCCATAGGGGTTCTGATTTAGAAAAGTTTTTTCTTCTCGTAAATACTAACATTTTACAGCCTGTATATGCGGTGACAATGTCAGATCCGTCTGCGTAGATTCCGATCGTTAAAATTGGAAAGACACATCAACCCAAAATAGCCCAATGTCACATGCAAGCAACGTATGCTTGTCCTTACCTTATCACACCCATCCTGCACGCATACACCGTATTCGGCATCCTCAGTATATACGTAGGTAAATTCGTCAGGACCGCAAGAACAGCAGACGAGACAAGACGCCGGTCGGGAAAACGGTAGCGGAAGACTGGGAAAACATCCGCTCCATTTGCTAAACTAACTAAACTGCTTTGCCCGCTATTTATATTACGGGGATCGTCCCTTCGCAATCCCCGATATCTCGGAACCGTTTTCCCCGTATTTAAATGTCATAACTCGGGAAAACGATAAAATTCTAACTGCGCGACGCTCATCCAGATTTTTGTGTTTATTCTGTTCGATGGCGGAAGAGGGCAGACGGTGGACGACTGTCGTATTGGGGAACGGTTAGTGAATGTGAAGATAAATACTATTTAATTGAGGGACGGAAAAAGGGGCAATGTATTACTGGTAGTAAGCAGAGAGCGATTGTGTGACGTATTCAGTTTGTATCAGGAACGCATTAAGTAAGTACTAAAATTCTGCTGAAAATTTCGTGAAATACTTATCTCAGATGCATGTCCACAGCAGAACAAAATTTTAAATAATAATAAATGAGGAGCGTTCGTGCAAAATCAGACATGTCCACATGATGTAGTTTTAGAAAAACGCGAAAAACTGTTTATTCCAAAAACATTGCAATTACGATTGTGCAACTTACATTACAAGTACTGTATCGAATGACATATTTAATACTGTCATTTTTACGGGAAAAATTGCATCCTCCGCTGAAAGAAATTGGAAAAAGTAATGGATATGTATTGTTTTGCGTAAATGTAACTGACAGGTCTGGTTTTGTTTGAACATATAATTTACATGAATAGAATTCTATCTATTATTGCTTTCGACAAAGATTAATGAATCGGTACGCTCATATATTTTTATTGAACAAAAGAATTGATACAAGCAGTAAAAATGAAAAATGTAACGACAGCTTATAAATATACTGCATGGTTATCTTCCAAACAGTCACGGACTAGTTCAGCTTCTTCACTGCACTGTACCTCCTTTTGTCTTCTTTTCCTGTGTACGTGGGATACCTTCGATAAGAATGTTGAATGTTGAAAGTTGAGTGCTGGGAGATCTTGCCACTTCTTCAGCGTTAACGATGACATTTTGTTTCTTCAGTATCATTTCTGCACGGCCAAAAACACGATCAGCTCGTAAGTAGGAATGACTTCTTACGGGGAAATGCAAGACCAGATTATTGACAGAAGCTGGGGTTTCAGTTATAAGCCAAAATGCCAAAATGTGGATAATGCGAGCGTTCTTATTTTAGCCGTCACAAAATAAACGTACATCTTTTGGATTTAGAGATCTAAGATGGAGCAACGGTATTGCAGATTTATTGCAAAAAATAAATTTGAATTTGGTGGACGCTGAGAGGATGGGACGCAATGGAAACACAGGGAGGTACCTCAACCCCTAACACCTCTTCGCCAAGTGCACCATCATCGTTCCGGATTGACTGTTGAAAGTGACACAAAGATCTCATAAAAATATTTCATCGTGGATCGCACTTTTACAGAAACCGTTGCAATATTTTTGGTTCATTTCAAATTTTCAATATCTCAACAGCACTAAGCACTCTTATCCGCACTAGGAACGAAAGAGCGAGTGACCGAACAGAGTATGCAGAGGCAAGAAAAAAAAATCAAGTATACCCTCAAATATTTTACCATCCAGTTAGACGTGTGTAAATGGGATTAAATATTTATTCGTGGGACTATGTGTGCATGTATGTGGACGAGCCTAGTTGTCGCAGTCCGGAGCCGCGTGGTGTAGCATCACAACCAATTATAATTATCTACTTAAGTATAAGTCCCGCCGTTGTAGGCTGATGAAGTATGTAAACAGGTTGTTAGCATTAGCGATAGAGTGTGAAGAAGTTAATGTATGGACAGAAAATACAAGAGACCCACTCGAAGACCTACTGTCAACAACAATAACGCGTTGCTTCGCTATTGTGCGCGTCCGGCTGGCCGGTGTGCGTGCTGCAGTTACGTATGTAGTGGCACACTGAGACGAGACCCAAACCACCCAGCTAGATATTTACCAGCGAAATTTATTCCGTTTTAAAGGCTGTGTCGCTCTGTGTTTACCGGAATACTCATAGGAAACTTGTAGTACGTAATATGACGGATAAATATACCAAGCGTTTATTTATATATTATATGTATTTACAAAATTATCTGCTTAACGTAGAAATACCTAAAGCACATTCAAACTCTGTATGCGACAAATTGTCTATTCATATATTGCGGAAACTAATTTCTGGGCAAATTGGGTAAAAAAGTAAATATGTCAAAGTGACAGATATCATTTCATTTTTAACACGTTGGCTGCAGTGTCTACCCAATTGAGCTGCTAGTCAAATTCAAATTAAGTACTCCTATCGGTTTTGGTTAATGTCCACCACATTGTTAAAGTAATATTTTTTCTACTCCGTATTTGGGCTTCCTTTAGTTTTGAACGCTTATTTTTATTGAATTCTGGTATTTCTTGTGCTAAATCAGTTATTTCCATAACTATAGTGAAGTAATTCGTTTAGGTTGTGATAAGTTTTCAGTAGCATACAAATTCTTAAAATATTTTTTGTAAGATACAATTCAAGACGCCTGGTAAACCACTTAGTTCTTGTTGCAAAGACTTGGTTACTCGTTTTGAAGGTAATACAAAGCCAACAAATATTAAAGAATTGTCGATCAAAAACGAAAATTGTTGGATTCCGCGATGTCAACATCTACTTGACACAATGCCACCCAGAATTGAAGACACATTAAGAAATAAGAATTACACGACAAATATTAATTGTTGTAATTAGCTTTCGTTATTTGCTTATCGAGAATATCTTTTGCACATTGCGTTTTTTTACATTTTGAATAGTTTATACCATATTCCTGAAGAGCAGGCTTTCTTATATTTGAATGGTAAAAATATATCAATGTTCAGTTTTTATTATTTTTTATGGAATAAATAATGTTTTTAGGTAATAAGAATTTTCACTAGTTCGTAAAAATTATTTATTAATGGTAAATATACATTTCGCGCGCATACATGTACGGCTAAACGCCTCTTGTCCAAATTTACAAAGATATAAGATAACAGATAAAAGAAATATAATATAATTTGAACAAGAGGCTGTTAGACGTACATGTATGCGCGCGAAATGTATATTTACCATTAATAAATAATTTTTACGAACTAGTGAAAATTCTCGTTATCTATTACCAAGAAGTTCGTAGCTCGTGTTACGTTTGATTATTAAATGATGAATTTATTTGCTGAAGGAAAATATTGTTGTGGTTAACATAATTATTGTAAAATTAATTAGAATTTGGGTAATTTTCCCAAAATATATTTTTCGCAGTGTTGGCACTGCTACTATTTTACATATCATGATGTGCAATCCTGCGTAATGAACAACATTTTGCCTATCACCACTATTGAGTAAACTTCAACTTTTATCTAAATACAAATGCGCTGTCAACCCATATGGGTTATACGGCAATAAAAACAGTTGATTCATCTGTAACTAACGTATTTTATTTGTTCCGTATATCATCTATAACTTCCTCAGAGATGAGTAGATTACAAATAAGCTGTGGGCTCCGCGTTTTTAGAGTCACATGGAATATGAAAACTACTACTTATTACCGCTATATAGAAAATCCTGTGCCCTATCTCCTCAGAAGGTTTTTCTGGACTATCGAGTTAGTGTGCTTCTAACCCCTCAAAGTTGTTCTTATACTTTTCAAATTCTGTTTGATCCAGTGATTTTTCTTTATGTTTCAGTCTCATTTCACACAATTAAACTTGTGTGTAGGAAGGAAATGAAAGACCACCTTTATTACATTTTCCAAGAGAACATTATGGTTGCATTTAATCTTAGCATAATGTCAGATATTAAGATACTACCAAGAAGAAGATGGATGATGTTAAACATACCATTTTGTATTTTACACGAATTGTTCCCAATCTTATGTAATCAACACAGCAATGTTACAAGGAAAACATCTTACCTCCACCCTTTCTTCTTTCAGGTCGACTTTTAAAGCTAACTGTTCTCTCAGAACCACGTCGGGGTAATGGGTCTGTTCAAAAGTGGCTTCCAATTGTTCCAATTGTTCTTCGCTGAAGATGGTGCGGTGTCTCCTTTTTCTCTTCGGAGGCTGATGTTGTGGGTGGTGACCGTGAGGCACTCCGCTCATGGAAGCTGCTTGTGACGCAGCGGCCAAGGCATGGACATACCCAGGGTACAAACCGGGATAAGCCATCGCTGCAAAAAAAGGCAAAAAGCTAATTTTACTAATCCGAATTTAACAAATATATACATATATGTCCTATACCTTGCAGCAGCAGCATGACACGTCACCGGCAAAACCTACCGTAGGCAATATTGACAGAAAAATGATTATGCCATCACCTCCACCATGTGTAGACGCGTTTCGCCGTATACGGCTCATCGGTGGAAGTGATGGCAATTTCTCTTATTGAGGTTACAAAAAATTATCATCTTACCGCTAAGTACTGAAACGTTTACGGAAGGGAAAAAAGGAAATCAGAACACAACATTTCACGATGCATTAAAGGCCTTCCACCTTAATGCGGGTACGGATTTTTAAAATCAGGATGAAGGATGCTGACAGACGCAGAAGGATTCCATCGGACCGTTTGCGAAACACTTCCGCTCGCGGAGGTCTCACTCAGGAGGGAATGCAAAGAGCTAGTGTTGTATAGTAAGCTTTTAAATACGAGTCCCGGGCGAATTAAATCGCCTTATATTAAAAAATCCGGCGAGTTTTTAAGTCAGTCGCTTTTTTCGCTCTCTCCACAGCGACGACAACTAGAACTATAGAGATTGGGACGGGTGGAAGCGGGAGACGGTTTTTTTTAGGGCGGGAAAAGGGTGTACGGGGGGTTTCTTCCTACCCCGGGAAGAATAATATTATTATTTCATAATTTTTATACGACCGCAAGCAAGCTTTCGCCGCACTATCGATCTCTGTTTGTTTAGCGGGGAAGCTGTGGTCCGGATGGAAGTTTTTGAAGTTGGCGAAAACTTTCTGACGAATTACGTTTCGCCTTTTTTCCGGTTCGTTTGGCGTTTTTTTGAGGCTTATGCAAATTTGATTTGATTTCAGATGGTCCTGGAGTTTTTCCTTTCTTTCTTTAAATGACGTCGACTGGATTTATTATTAGTTGGGGGTGAAAGTATCGTGGAATTATTAGAAATGAGGAGGCTAACTGAAGACGAGAAACATGAATTAAAAGTCGAATTCCGGCAATATCATTGACAACTGAACTGAAATTTGCAACGCATTTAATGATTATTTTGTTGGTATATCTCATTCATCAAAATAAAATTACTATAAACACGCGTCCTCGTCTGCCTCTGCAGTTGACGATGTACACACAACGGCTCTACCTTCCTGGCTTGATAATATCTCAGACATTCTAAATAAACAAAAAAATAGTAGCCTGCGTATCTAGCGGATTTTCGAAGGCTTTTGATTTCGTCCACTACGTTTGGTACCTGCTAAGTTATATCGTTGTGGCATACGAATAGAATAGCCTGGCATTGTTTCAATTTACTTTAAATAAACCAAAACAATTTGTCGAAATTAAAAATGTGACAGATGGTATAACTGAAAAGAGCCAACCATCTCAAAATTTTAATTTTGTGGACACACCTCAATCATCAATTCTTTGACTACTTTTCAATGTATTTGAAAACGGTAAACTCATAGCCGGCACGAGGAACATGAATGATTATAAAATGAGAAAAGAACAATTTGACAATTTTATGCAATGTTGATGGCGCCTACTACGAGATTCTGTTCCGGTTGATAGAACGAAAGCATAGTTCTTTCAGAAGATTCCTACAAACATTTCAATAATTGGGTACTGTTTGTATACACTTCCTTTTATGTTTTAAAATAATTTATCGGAATCTAGTCTCTTCATTAATTGCAACATTATAAAAAATGCACAAGCAAGTTTCGATCTAAATAATAGAAAAAAAAAAAATAAGAAAATGAATGTATTGAGAACGTTATGCATTACTAGGTAAGTTTTTAAAGCTACGTACATACAATATTTAATTATTTCACATTGTTATATTTATTATAAATACAGTAATTACACTGGTTAACAAGATTTTTGTCCCAAGCACAAAAATGCCTGATTCCCATATACTTTTGCATGCTGAAATCAATTATGTTTTCAGAATTTTTCCATCATCCTTGGTTTTTAAGTGCCAGGATATTCACTTATGCACCAAAAATATGCATGTATAGATATGTAGTATAAGAGAACATATCGTGACGTGTTAAGACCTGCATTTCCCATTCCTAGATAGCATCTATTGTTATTTCAGTTGTCGGTTAGAGCTCGGGAATGAACATATACGCTCAAGTTGTTAACATTTTAAAGAGTATTGCGTTGTGAAGCTATTGTAGTGAAACCGCTAACATTTGATCACCTGTAAAAATACCAAGGAAATGTGTAAACCACCCGAACTCTTTTTGCTATATTTGCGCCGAATTGACATTTAAATATCAAAAACGGTCTTTCACAGCTGCCCTTAAAAAGTGCTATGAGCAGTATTTCATGCGTAAAGTAGGTGATGAAGAGAAAAGCTGGGCTCCCCATATTTGCTGTGTTACGTGTGTCAGACTTCTTACAGCGTGGGCAAAAGATAAACGATATATGCCTTTTGCTATTCCTATGATTTGGAGGGAATTATCAGATCATATTACAGATTGTTATCTTTATCTAGCAAATATAAGTGCTATGACTGCTAAATCCAAACACACTGTAAAATATCCTAATATTCCATCTGCACTGAGACCAGTGCCTCACAGTCCGGAATTATCTAATGTGCCTAAACCTCCACAAAACATGACACTAAGCGACGATCAAATTGCTGATTATACCAAGGCAAATGGGGCCCTGCTATGTTGGCAGACTATTCGTGGACGCTGAAGGGAGATGTTTCTGATGAAAAGCACAACAGAAAGTCACATATCAGCACATTTTCCAAGTAAGTATACCACTTCGTACGTCACTTTTTCATGATTTATACACATTAATGTATACTTTCACAAAATTTCGTTGCTTTGTCACTCTGAAACCCTGCCTGATAGGAAAATTCTGAAAACAGATATGAAATAAGTGTAAAGGGTACTACCAAGTTCTCCAAGTTTACCTCGTAGGACAAAATAAACTTGAATTTTTGTTGACCAGTGTTATCAGAAGTACACAGAGTGTTTTCTCAATTACAACAATGACAACAGTGAAGGGATAATAGTGCATTCTTTACAACAGAGACTGCAGGATCTTGAAAGTCTCAATGAAGATAAATCTATACAAAAGTTGTCTTTAACATGAGGAGGAACTATACAAGAATAGAAGAAAAATAGAAATTTGTTTAGAACGCCATGGAAATGTAGAAGAGAATTATATTTTGAAAACACGCAAACCGTTAAGAAGACCAAAATTAGACCTTCTACATAATGCCTTATGGGCGTGTTTTTGCTACCAGAGGTGCAAATGTCCTTCATCCAGCCCTACGGTTAAAAAAAGCAGTTTTGTATAAGAAGTGTAAGGTGTAATACTTGGAACAATTGAAAGTTGAATTCAGTCCTTATCGGTGGGCCATTCTCCCATGCCTTCTTCAAGGTGCTCTTTCAGTCTGTGCAGTTTCATCGAAACCGGGATGTGGACGGGTTGCCGATATTCCCTTGTTAGTAGTAAACCTTGACAGGGAGGTAGATCTGTTCGGATAATTAGATAACAACCGAATAAAATATAAATATAAAGGACCTTCCCCTGCATTAGAGGCATAATGAATCAATCAAAATCAGTGCAAAACCACTTTTTCAAATATCACTTTGATACAATACAGTCCCTTTTTATTAATGACAAAGGTTTTCCTTTTCTCATACTTGCAATCATTATTTTAGTTTTCATCTGGAGAAGTTTTTACTGAATTAAATTTTCAAAATGAAATTGTCGATCGTGCAAGTTAACCGCTTCGATCTATGGCCGTACGAATGGGGTAAACTCATTATTTCTACAACAACATTGGGCACTACATAAATCCATTTTTTCCAACTTGCAACTCTCGCACGAAATCCTTTGTGTTGCCGTGTTTCCTTTCTATGCTGTATACGAAAATTTTAGGGTCGCAGTCGACGGCGGCATTAGAATATTGAAATATTAAGACACCTCACACCTGCACACAGCATCGGCGACGTTTAGTGTTTAAGCTGCGTGAATTTCCAGTCGATCGGCTGCCGATCTTATGAGGCATATTATCGAACAATCTGCGACGTGTCCGCTTCATTTCCCGTTCGACATTCGGCGATTCGTCGAGCCGAGCTTTACCGTTTTAAATAGGGAAGCAATAAGCATTACCTTCCCGGTGGTACGACACCACGAGCTTGGTACTTGTACGCTTAGGTGTCGTATTCACAACATGTATAAAGCCACTTTTGTACAGGCTTTTTTCTCGTATAAGGTTTGGTTCATTTCATCTTCTTGTCGGAGGTTTGCGATTGTAGGTGTGGGTACCTACTGGGTTTTTGAGTGGGCGAAATATCTATAATAAAAACTGACTGGTAACATAGTTACCGCGTTTTGGGATCGTTCCATGAATCGCGGCTGGACGTTAGATGTCTCTGGTTTTTCATTATAGACATGTGCTAACGTTTGGCCTACGATACGGAATGTTGAAAAGCGACCAGGCATCCTCCGACGTGCACTGACGAGAACTAAGTGGGAGGACTACCTGAAGCTATACAATCAGACGTGTTGTGTGATCTCAGAGGTATATTTATATATTTTTTTAAATATATTTTTTATATACTTCATTTTTTGGATCTATAATCCTACCAAACCAAATTTCGTATTTCAATATTTTTTCTTCCTCCCACTTGTTATTTAGTAATTTTCTCTTTTGATTTTATTTATTTAGGTAAAGTTTCCAATTTCATTCAATTAAAAAAATTTGGTGGCGTTCGAAAATCTATGCCAATGTTATATCTTAACACGTCGTGAGTGTAGATACACCAGTGCAATTACACCACTATTATTAATGAATTATCTCTGGCTAGCACGTTTTAAAGGATCTACTATAATTTATTTTTTCCAACGAAAAATTTCCAGTATATCATAAAAATTTTAAATCTACTACGAAACTGGTAAAATTTATTACGAAAGTATAGTGGAATTTGGTACGAAAATATTATTTGTGTTAGCAAAACAGACCTCTGAACTGGCTATGAGACATTTGATTATGTTTTTAACAAAGAAAGTGCAAAATTTCAACTTGAAATGAAGAAATTTTTTTACTCTAACCATTAATTAAGACGAACAGAACAACATAATAAAGGTAATATGTATTTTCACAGCAAGTTTTCTAGTGTTTTCCTTGTCTCTCAAGGCAATTCTAGGTTTATTCCTTGACATGCAGTTCCTTGTATGAGATTTCAGTTCGTCCAAATTACGTATTTGCATGTTATTATAAACTTTAGTTTTCAGATAACCCCAAACTAAGCAATAGTTTGGATACAAATCAGCTGATCTTTTGAGGGTACTGCATTCGTGTCAGGTTTTGTGCATGAGGATTTATACGGGATCAGTAACTAATGCAAAGGAAATTTAGTATTTTTCAATGAATAAAAGTAGGATACAACCCGGAAGTTCTAAGTGTTTATAATGGAACGGTAGAATTAAAAAAATTCTAATTAACAAATTTAAATACTATTACGGTTGGCTTTAATTTTGGTTGAATTTTACACATTGTGTCAGTGTAGTTTTGGAAATGTTAGCTAAAAGAACGACTTATTGTAAAACTTCATCTTTAGTATATTCTTTGTTCATACAAAGCCCTTGTCTCTGTATACCTAACAACGTATTTATAGTCACTTTGTTAGGGGCCTGTCAGTTAGCTTTTAAAGTCTATTTTGGTACACGGATGATATTATTAAATTATCAGTTATATATTGTAAAAAGGAGTTTGCTGGACTGGTGATAAAGTGCAGGAAAAGCGATAAAAGAGAGAGAAGCGGGGAAGCCTATAGAAAGAAGACACGAGCTGTCACGCTGCGTCAAATCTAAGGAGGCGGGACGTCACTTTTGACATTACGTCAGACTATAAAATTAATGTCACCAACGCGACTGTTATTGTGACTTCAAAGAAAAGTCGTCGTCGAAAGGCGTTAATCAGGAAAAGTTTGAAATTAAGCAAAGTCGGCAAAATAAAGGGTGTGAAGACCAGGAAGTGTTTCACTGGTACTTCTAGCAAGAAATCAAGAGGCGTTGACTGTATCAAACCCCAACTCCCTGTAAATTTGGTGGAAGTGGTCAATCAGCAAGGAGGATCAAGAACTAAGTCCACAAGCTCTAATATACATACTAAAAATAACAATAATTATTATTAAATAGGTGTATTTAATAATAAAACGGAGCCCCAAATTTTTACTTTATCTTTTGTTGTTTCTTTTTTTTTGTGCGTGCCTTTGTCACGTAATAAACGTGTAGTATTCCAAACATTGACTTTAATGGTACATAGTTTACTTTAATCCAGGACTGCACGACTTGAGAAGCTGAAGAGCTCAGTAGAGAAAGAGTGCTCATGTCAATTCAATACACCGTTATCGAAGCTGACAGAAATTAAATTCATTTTGTATTTTGATTAAATGAGAGGACCATATTTAAATTTATTGTACATGTTGATCTCACCACATATTATCTACTATGAAACTGTTAAAATATTACGATATAGTAGAATTTGGTTGTTCTTAATAAAGTGCAAAATTTCAACTTTGAATGAAGAAATTAATTTATTCTAATTGTTAATTAAGACGAACAAAACAAAGGTAAATGTAGCTTTGTCAGTAAAAACTGTTTTATTCAAAATTTCTACGTATTCATTTAACAAATTAAACATTGTTTCGCAAAAATCTTTTCGGTTTATTTTATCTTCCGCGAAAAGCTCTTGATGATTTGTATTTTGTATGGCTTATAACTGAATTCTTTCACGGTTTTGTATATCGAACTGTATGATGCTTTATAATGTTTGTCAACATCTAAAAGCGATCCTGCATACCGCTCCTCTGCATAACTTAGGTTATTCGGATGGATGTGTTCTGTTAAAACGTGATTTAATATTTTTAACAAATTGAAAGCAGATGGTTGTGTTCTCACAGAAAAATAAATAAAACTATTTATTTTTCTGTGAGAACACAACCATCTGCTTTCAATTTGTTAAAAAAATTGAGCATAGTTTTCGCACTTGCTATAGGCTTTCAGGATGATTGACCGAAAACATGTCCCTAACCCCTTTTGAAGTATTGTTCCTCTGGTACCACGTTATCATTGCCACTTTTTCATCTTTGTATTACCTGTTCATAATTTTTAATAAATTTTCTACTTTTCAAAAAAAAAATGTATTTAACTTGTGATTGATGTATGAATAAATACAAAAAAAATAGATCAATAAAGAAATTTTTTACAAAGTTTTTGACACTGACGACGCGTTAATGTATAATTGGTTGCCTACTATGTCGCTTAACGTTGCCTGTAGGAAATACCTATGTGTAACGGTACAAGAAAATGCTCTGTATATGAATGATAATGTACTTCTTCTTCAATATTTAAACTACTAAACTAATGTTAAACATTCGGTTATGCGGTTGACAAAGGGAATTCAGATATTAATGAATTTATTGTGCGGTTAGGAATATGATCCGATACAATGTGTTTATTATTCTTAAGAGTAAACACAGTTCAAACTCAACTTCTCCACATTTTTCTAATAGAATCCTTCAAGAAAAATATAATAATAAACAAAGAACTCTTTTCTTTGGGAAGTGAAACTGGATAGACAATGTTAGATATACATACGTTAGAGATAAGAGACTTTCCTTAATGACTTTTTTTTGTTGATAACACTAAAGTTTCAGAAGTCATTGTCAATATGCGGTACGTTTTACGCACCTTGTTCGTATAATCTTATGGCTACACCTATACTTGACACAGAATAAAAAGAAAATCGCTTGAAGAATAAAACCACCTACTAAAATATCTCCCAGATTATATGTACAATTTAAAACGATATATTTAGATGTGTACGCATTTAGATAAAATTCACAAAAGCAATTACCAAAGTACGATCACATTAATCTTTGTTAAACCTGGATATACTTTAAGTTATTTTTTCTTGAATCTAAAGAAATAATTCCAATAATTCTGCACTGTGTTCCCAGGGATATCAATCTTTGTATGTATTCAATTGAAATTAGAACTTTGTAAATGTAAAATTTCTAAAGAATATGTGTTTAGGTACTACAAATTCAAAAAAAAATGGTTTTAACTGGAACCTTAATTTGATTAGGTACATGACAAAGTCTTCTGTTTAATACTGAATTACCTAATCGGAATCCAGCCAAAAATCGAAAGGTTTCTTAAATTTAGGAATAATTAGGATTAATTCGAAGTTTTGGTTTCTTTTCTACAATTTCCTGATGCTTACTCCCCAAAAACTAGTTCCAAAATTCATCAAAGTTTATTGTGTATTTCGCGCTTTCGTTTTTGGTACAAAACAAATCCTATAGAAAGCGTCGGATCCAAACACTCACCTAGAAAATCAGCCGACGCTGGTCCGAATCCCGCTGAGGCGGCCGCCGCTATATGCCCCAAATGCAGCGTCGGATGGTGCAAGACGGGTCTTTGGAGCGAGGATGGTTTTGGCCTGGGCGCCAAGATACTATCGATGGTAAAAAGCGAACCGGCACTAGTCGACGGTGTCGTCCCAGATGCCACGGCCCGATTCTTATACACCGGCTTGAAGCCATCACCGAGAAACATGTTCCCCAAGAAACCTTGCGGCCCAAAAATCGCCGACGCACTACCCACGCCACTATTGTCACTACTACCGGAAGTGACCAAGGAAGCGGATACTCGCGGATTGGGTTGTGAGGATGTCTCGACCATTCTGTACTCGTCCTCGCTGTAGGCGCTCGTGTCCTCTTGATAATTGCCGACGTGCGACGGCGATTCGCACCACTCTACCTCGTTCTCGCTCTTAATGTTTGCCAGGATGTCTCTTTGAAGGTTCTCCGCTTGTATCGATGCTCGACCCTAGCAATGATGCGTTCCCTCAACTTTCCCCGGAAGCATCTCAATTCGAGTAAATATCGCGCGTCAATACGTAGATCGTCCGTATGTTCTTGGATAGCGAGGTCCAAAGAAGAACTCTATCTAGAAAGACTCTTAGTCGACGTCCACCTATCGCTGGTTCCTCGTTTCGGATGCGTTGGGAACGCCTAGCTCGCGTCGTCATTGGCCGGTGTTAGTCCCTCGCGCGCGACCAAGCGCCAATCGTGTCCGGGGTTGTCATGCTTTGTTAGAGGGCGATCGCTCGTTTCGGTACCTCTCCTCTGTTCATCCAGGGGTGAATTTCGACGATATGTACCATGTCTTATACTATACACTATACTAAACGGTACAAATAGAGCCGTCACAGCGTCACTTTGAAATCTGATATGTCGACGATGATTGTGATGGATGATATGTGCGGAGAGGGGTAGGTCGAGATACGTATTGGGGGATATACAATGCCGCGTGTGAAAAATCGAACGATTTGTTTTGGATTTTTAAAGCCACGTCTTCATGGGGAATGTATTTTCTAATTTAAATGTTATCGAAGCCTATACATTAAATGAATGAATTAAGAGTGGTTGTGGTCTTTTATTTACATTTACAAGGATCCCACACACTTATAGTTATAAGATTGAACTAAACTTTGTTACAATAAACACACTGTTCGGATTACTCCTCCCGCACAAAGTATTAATTAATTCGGGACGACACGTGTTTCGGGAATACATCGCGTAACCAGTTCTTGGATAGGAACATTCGGTTATAAGTACCTACCACTTGACAATGGAAATCCACGTATTCCCCAAACAATTCACTTAAAATAAAAATGAAAGCTTTTAAGGCATTTTCAGAAGAAAGAGAGTCAGAATGATCGAGGAACAGTTGCACATTTCTCACATCACCGTTCATCAAGTTTTTACCAATGAATTGGGAATGAGAGAGCTGCTGGAAAATGGTGCAAAAAACCTTTCGCAAAAACAAAAGGACATCAGGAGAAAAAGGTGCCTTGACTTTTTGGAATCGATTGAAAATAATGAAAATTTGAGAGTTGGATCTTCGAGTAAAACGCCAGAGCATGGAATGGCACACTTCAGGCTATCCGAAGCCCAAGAAAGCAAGAATGAGCAAATAAAAGATCAATAGCATGCTGATTTGTTTCTTTGATAGCCAGGGCATCGTTCACAAAGAGTTCGTGCCTCAAGATCAGACAGTTAATCAACATTTTTACCGAGAGTTTCTCGAAAGACTCCGAAAACGGGGTCATGCGCGTGAGACTAAACATCAAGAACGATTGTATCCTGCATCATAACAATGCGCCTTGTCATACAGCAATTTCCATAAACGGTTTTTTGGCCAGTAACAATATTTCTGTGGCTCCTCGGCCACCTTATTCACCTTACTTGAGTCGTTGTGACTCTTCCCTCTTCCTAAGATTGAAAATTCATCTGATGGAACATCATGCTGGGACACTCAAAAACATTAAAACGGCTGTAACCGACCAGCTAAAGGCAATTCCAATATCCGAGTTCCGGCACCGCTATGAAGAACGGAAGAACCGTCTCCAACGCTGTGTGGGGAGTTATTTTGAGGGAGACAACGTTCAATTGTAATTATATTCAAATAGAAATATTTAAAGATATCAGTCTCATTACTTAATTTACATACCTCGTATGTCCTTGTGTGGTTCGTCTTTCTTCAAAAAATCTTTTTGGCCTGTATTGACGTTTCTTTTCGAAATTTATCTCAACGTTCCGCTTTTGTGTTAGTTTTACAGTTCCTTACATAAGACATAATTATTACTATATTCTTCCAGATTTTCTGTAGCTGATTTTAGATGATTAGAAGTCTGGAATAAACCTACTTTCCGTGATTGTAGCAACTCTAAATACAATTCTGCGAAAAATTTTGGGCAAATTGTAAGAACAAAGATGAATTTTAAATTTCCCAAACCGTTGGCTTCATACCGCTCTGCCTTTTGTTAGCAGTCAAGCTAATATTTATTAGCGACGTAATTATGTGTACATAATGTACTAACATCCATCAAGGAATTTGCTCGACCGACCCATCAAGTAGGATTCAGTTGTTTTCAAATAATTTTTGACTCACTCGCAATGGAACCCAAAAAATCTAAGGGTTGGGTACATGTATAAACTCCCAATAACTGAAAAAAATACTTCAATTTCATTAATACGTGTAGCTGAATCATTAATTGCTACATTCAAGTTATGTGGTGCATAATGGATATAAATTTGATTTGGTTCAATATCACATATTCTCTTTTGTACACTTGAGTAACAACAGCTCATAAGTAGCACCCTCATATGCTTGAGATCTGCATTTTCTGATATCAATACCCATTTCATTCTATATATATTCAAATATTTTCTTCGCCATTCCGGATGCACTTTGAACTTCAATTTAAAAAGATCATAAGAATTTCTCTCTAATATTCACCTTTTGTATTCAGGTTCTTCCACTTCTACACTAAGAAAAATATATTGTAAAGATTAGCACAATTCTGGTAGTATTAACCACGATTTGGTTAACTTTGCCGCAAATCGTTGTGTTAACCTTTATAATATATTTTTCTGTGTACGTATCTAATCATCAAACTCATTTGATCGAGTTTTGAAAGGTCCCAAGTTGTGTCTGCAATTAAGGTAAAATTTTGAATACCTACTAAATGTTTTTGTAATGTGTTAGCAAGTTGTTGAATTAGGTAGGTAATTCATTTTGAATTGTAGGGCTTGAATAATTTGTAGTCCCCGAAATGGCAAGATATCGAATGTGATATCTATGAGTCTGTATAAAACTTGTCACCAAAACCTTGATTCTCTTAAATTTTTGTTTAAAGTAAAATCTGTTATGTATGTACATTGTAGTAGTAAGTTAGCCTTATCTGAAGGATATTTTTCGGTATTTAAACTGCGGCAGAAAGAACTCCTCTACTAGGCAAGCTAAGAAAAACGAAACCAAGTAAGATAGGACATTTTTATTGTTATTATCTAAGAACACATAATGCCGTTCAAGAGTGCGCAATATTAATGTGTTTTAAACAATACGTCACTCAAATGGCCGCCTCCATTGTTGATGCCGTTCTCTGAAGTTGCTCATTACTCTCCGAGTCATGTCGTCCGTGATTGCTTCAACTTCTTGAGTTATCATTTCCTTGAGGGCTTCTAAAGTTTGAAGGCGATGTTGGTATACTTTGCACTTGAGATAGCCCCATAGAAAAAAATCACAGGGCGTCAAGTCTGGCGAACGTGGTGACCACCCAATATCGCCACGCAAAGAAATGACATGTCCAGGAAACATTTCCCTCATCAATGCCGGTGATTGACGTGCTGTTAGGGCGGTGGCACCATCTTGTTGGAACCACATATTCGCAAGGTCATTAAACAGTTCGTCTAGTTTTCGCTGTAGGAAGTCATAGAGCATGCCACTGTGGCGATTCTGCTTACAGTAACACTTTCACTATTTTCTTCAAAAGAATACGCACCAATCACACCAGAATTAAAAACAGCACACCACACTGTTACTTTGGGACTATGGAGTGGTCGTTGATCGAGTTTCTAGGGGTTGTTTTCAGACCAGTGCCTGCAATATTGTCTATTTACTGCACCTGACAAATGAAAATGTGCCTCGTCTGAAAAAATCACAACATCTTCTCGGCGAATGTTCCGTAGCATGTCTTGACACAAGTTTCTACGGACTTCGTAATCTCCTTCACTCAGTTCTTGCACTAACACAATCTTATAGGGATGCATTTTCAAATCTCCATGCAAGATTTTTCTCACACTTCGATCAGATAATCGTAAGGCTGATGCATACTTTCTTGCGGAACGTCGAGGAGATTGTTGAACTGAATCTCTCACTCCAGTAACATTTTCTGGGCCTGTAGTAGTCCGTCGTCGACCTTGAGGTTTACGTTTCAGTGCAGAACCTGTTTGTTGAAAATGAATGTATATGCAAAGTCATGACCCACCAAAATGTAGCAGACAGCTTCTCTTTGAAACTGAAGATTTATTTTAAAAATCCTGAAAGGGTGAAGAAAGCTGCAAGCATTTTTAATATGATGAAGAATAAATTTTTAGATAGAACAAAAGTACCAACGAAAATAAGGATAGAAGTAGTAAAAAGAAAATCGTAAGACCAATACTTTATTGTGGTAAAACTTGGAGATTGACCGAAGTACATAAGACAAGAAACAATGCAAAGGAAATGCGATTACGTAACATTTGAATTATTCCAGACAAAAGTTGAAATAAACGAGCTCTCTTTCTGAACAACGATTGTACTGATAGAGAATTTTTTGGTATCACATTGGAGCAGACCTTCTTCTTAGATGGTAATTTGAACAACAATTGCCCAATAATTGCTACAACCGTATTAAACGAATGAAACTAATGAAAAGCACAAAGCAAATATAACTAAATATATCTGTTTGCCCTTTATAATTGTTTTATAGCAGCTAAACCGAAGCCGAAGTATAAAAAGTTGTGGTACCAACCATACTAACTTGCTCGGCAGAAAGGTAGAGTCAATCCCGTTGTTAAGAAGTTTGTACAGAAAGGCAGGTAAGGTAAGTATTGCTACGTCTTGATTCCAAGGTAAGGTGAAGGTGTTTTAATAATATTATGCTACAAGGGAAACTTCGATGCGGGTAAGTATTATTTATTTTATACCACAGATGTTTAAGAAAGCCCCATTGTACAATTTCTATTAGTTTTTTGTGCACATCATAGTATGGACAATGGACATCATATAATCGAGGCGTATTCCAGTTTTGTGAGTAAGCTTTTAACGAGGTTAGTAAACATCTTCGGGTTCGTAACATAAAGCACAAACTTCTTATCGCAGAAGAAACAATTTCTATTACATGACCAGTACAGGCAAGATGAACATGGAATATTACTTCCAGAGTCCTGTGTTTATTACGGCAATACAACAGAGTAGTTAAGTACAATCGGAGATTCAACTCAAATATCTGGGAACATTTATAGGCAATACGGGCAAACATGAAATAGAAAATGCTCATAGAATCAGAAAAGCAAGTTGTACCTATCTATTCGTTAACAAAAAAGAATAAATGAAACAAACAATCTTCAACTCAGTATATAGACCAATACTAACCTAGGGATGTGGGTCCTGGACACTAACAGATAGACAAAGAAGCAAAATAATAATTTTTGCCTTTGGGATCTACACAATATGTCATTAACAAGACTGATCATTAACATTTACTAGCTTACAGAACACAATTATTATACTAACAATAAGTATTAAATAATGCTCCAATCATAAGTTTAACGTATGAACAAAGACATGAAACGCAAAAAAAAAATTATGGTAAACTGTAGTAAACTATATGGCTAATTGAGCTTAGATATTCATCTATGGAATAAAAGGCATTTGTTGTTAAAAAGACTCTAATCTTGTTATGTAGATCTCTCTTATCTTTAATTGATTTCAAATTTTCCGGTAGTGCATTGAAAAGTTTAATACCCATATAAACCGGTGATCTTTCATATGTATTTAGATAATGCATAGAGTGAATAGAATAGAGTGATCCGCTTTTCCCTTTGTATCCATAATCATGATAGATATTCGTTCGTTTTGAAGTTGTTTTGATTTTGTATAACAAACAAGAAGATCTCCACAATATACAGACAAGGCAAAGTTAAAAATTTTAAATCCTTGAAGAAGGGCTTGCTTGATGTATTTCCTATTACGCCGACGAAGTTTCTGATGGCTATCTTTTGATGTAAAAATATTCTATTATTATATGGAGAAGCATCCCAAAACATTAAACCGTATGCAATCCTAGAAGGAAAGTGCGCGTAGTAGTAAGATACAGTTATTTCACGATTGACTCGTAATCGGTATATTACACAGCAGACTGATGCTAATTTTGACCCCAGATCTTCAACATGAATTCTCCAATTTAACGAGTTGTCAATGGGAAGACCCAAAAACTTTGTATATACTGTTTGTTGAATAGATTTATGATTTATTTTAATCAAGTGGCTCTTATCCATTCAAGCAACATAGATGAAGTATCCATGAGGAGTACAAGGAGTCACCAGAATAGATAAGGCTAGAAACACACAGACAAGAACTAGAAATACCGTCAATAATGAACCACATCGCACAAAGACAACTTAGCAGGTGGGGCCGCATCCAAAGAATTAACAACAACAGTTCCATTAAGCAAATATACAAAGCCAGAATCAAGGACAAAAAAATATGAGGAAGACCACGAAAAACGTCACTAACCATTGACCATATAAAACCAAAGCTATGTAATTTCTACAATAGAATGCCATTATGGATTCTATCAACTGCTTTGACACGTTTTTAATAATCTAGAACTTTGTCTTCATATTTTGTCAAACGAATTTTATTAAGTCCTATTTATGTATTTTTTAATGCGCATCGCAATTTACTGCAAACGCCACTGTATATCTATTGGCGTCTCCGATTTATTATTATATTTTCGTCGCGTATGGGGGCGGATAATGTGCTTTTTTTATACACGCTCTCAGATGTAATGGGCTTTTATTGAGCAAGGGCGTTTCGATGAAATGATATCTACCTATCCTTTCGACTACGATATTGTATTGGAATATTGGTAGAAAAAAATAACGGGTATATGGATTTCGATATATGCACTTGTATGTTACGCAGATAAAAAAAATATTACGGAAATTTACATTTAGTGGAATTAGTTTTACATCCGTTTACGTCTTCGTTTTCATTTCATATTATTTTGCGTTCTTTCGCTCACGTGAAAGAAAATTTCCGTTGAATAAGAGTAGATTTAATAAGGAATTGAAATGCATCAAGGATATAGCGATCTACAATAGTTTCTCTTCTACCGATGTCGAAAGAACGCTCAAGAAATTCCAATATAAACAATT
>JARFOC010000010.1:1329816-1340963 GCA_031763485.1 Osmoderma eremita
AGTTTTTCTTTTGTACGTACGCATTGTCGATACTAATAAAAGAAAAATAATTCTACAAATGACTTATGTAAAAGAAAATGTGGGGTTAATTGACACAGTGTGTCAACAAACCCCAAACTCATTGCGCCAACAAACCCCAGCGTTACATTACTTGTATATGTGTTAAAATGACACATGTAACAATATCATAACCTAAAAAAATTCCCTGAAATGACGAGTAAATATCACTTATCATTTTACATCAGTAAATTGTGTGTGTATGTTACAGTAAATACGTGCCTCTCGCTTTTGAATTAACTCCGAGAAAATTTAGCATAAGAATTTCCAAGAATCTGTTTAATCGCTGAATAACAGCACTCAAAATCCCTGCACAGAAGCGAACCGCCCCTATAACATCTTAACAACTCCACTCGCAGTCATTTGTCAATGGACAATCACCACAGAGGTTCCCTAGCGCTGGCCAATATTCCTCCTCACATCTCCAAACCCACTACACACACACACACTGAAGTATACGAAGTGCAATAGAATTTCTATAGGCCAAACATTCACATTGTAGTCCCACAAATGCACGCAAGGTAAGCACCCGTCGTAATACATTGGGCGTTTCCTGAAGCGTGGAACTACACAGAAATTGGTATCGATTACAAACAGTTTAAGAGCACAATTGGTAATCTCGTGTTTGTTGACAGGCCTTTCCTCTACCTGGACCGGAGAGACCCCACACGAGGGCACACCTCTAGAACGTCTATTCCGGTTGTACATATGTATGTGTGTAAATCTCGTGCTGTGATACAAAAGTGGTAGGCTTGTTATCGCCCCGTGAAAGGTCCGACGGCTGTTATTAGGATGTTAAGTAATTATCAGACGCTAGTTAGTAATCCTTTTGAGACATACCGATCCCGTTTAGATTCTCTGAGATCATTCTAAGATGATTTAACTATAGGTACAAGATTGTAGAACCCAAAACGGATATTAGATTGAGACTACTCGAAACCTATTTTTGCATTTTTCAGTATTACAATATTATTAATGCCTAGATAAATATAAATATGTATTTTTTGGAATCAATAAAAACCAAAATTGAGATTGTTGAAAAATGTCAGTAAAATATAATAGTTTTTGAGTTAAAATTTCTTTAGAGTTGGTTCAAAAAATTTGCACTTTGAAGACGGTGAAATACCTGTGTCTTTTGATCCCTGTACCAAAACCTATGTAATATCGAAGTACATTTAACTCACCAATGCATCTCCCAGAATTGTTTTCAAATAGAAGGTAACGTCTACGAACAATAAGAAGGGACCGCAATTGGCAATCCTTTAGAACCCATTACCGCGGATCTATTTATGAGCAACTTTGATGGGAGGAACAGAAAGAATATGGAATTTCGCTAGAGTTTATATCAGGTACGTCAAAGATGTTTTTGCAGTATTTAATACTGTCGTCTCGGCGAATTTTATTAAATTCTAAACCGAAAAGCATCAATTGCAATGTAGGGAAAGAATTGAACGATTGCAAACCTTTCTTAGACGTCCTAATATAGTTATGTGGGATAATAATTAACCAGAAATAGATAGATATACCTAGGAAAGAAACCAGTACACACCGGTTTATTATAGACAACTATAGTGAAAATGACCCTGTTTCACTTTCTTTTAAACCGGTTAACCAAATTTCCTCTGTTTGATAGAAATTCTTTTATTCGTTTTTAGGAAATCAGGTACCTTTTAAGTATCAATAAGTACGCGTTTTATATTTTCTAAAAACATCTTGTTTCAATACAAAAAAAATTGATGATTCTAACCTATCTTTTTTTAAATCGTTGTCTAATTCCAGTGTTGTCAAAAACAGCGTTACCAGATGGCGAAGACTTGTCGTATTTCTTACTATAGGTATATGTAGAAATTATTGTCCATGATACATAATACTATGCTATTGTGCTATTGTTGACAGAAATGTTATTTACAATTTTGTTAACAAATTGTGCTACTTGTTTGTGTTGCAGAAATTGATAAGTTTAGCTCTTGCAATTAAACAACCGACTTTTGACATTTCGTCTTTTCATGACACGGTTGCCACGCCCGCCACGCCTTACAAAGCATATCACATGGTTTGACAGATATATAGATAGGTTATGGTTAAAAAATACGAAAACTGTCCATACTAAATAGAATGTCAAAATGACAAGTGAGTGCGTTGACAACTTACCTTATCTATGCAACTGGCAAGAAATCCTACGCGGACGAATTGTCGCTAGATTCGGCATTACTATGCATTTGCTAAATGTGAAGTTGTGTTTTGTTGTGTTGATATGATTATTATTTATGAACATTATCGCTGTCAAAAGTAGGTTGTTTCATTGCGAAAGCTATATGTAGGTAGTTTCATAATAAAATTAGTAAAACGTTTTGCTATCTGTCAATAATCTAGAAAATTATTATGTATGGATCATATTACTCGAACCGGTTTTATAAAGTACCAGAAACGACGAAGGAATTAGTCGAAGATTCGTATTGATCCCCTCCACGGAAATCTTTAGGAATATTCGAAATATTCATTTACTCGAATTCAACAGAATTCAGAGTGTCTTCGAAGATTTCACCCTTTGTAGGTGATACACCATACCCACAAATCTATGCCTATGTCTAATTGTAAGAAGGCCTACTATAAAAAAGAAGCACTAGGTCAAACAATTTTTCATCAACACTTTTTACAACGTTCTCTAAAAAATTTAAACTGTATTGTTCAAAGTTAAAGTAAGCTTTTATTTTTCAACATTGAAGACGTATGTATCTCTTTTTTATATCTGGGCAAATAACATAAAAACTCCTTTTCGTACATAATTAGGTATAACAACCACCCAGTCTCAATATGTCTCCCATGAATGGTATCCTGTGCCAGAACCCTCGCGCCTAAAGCAGCAGGCCGAACGGTCCTATCTATTCCGACGCAACGGGTACGGCCGCATCCGGAGTTTCGTCGAAAATTACGTAAGATTAGGGAGATTACGAGAGCGTAAGACTGATGCGATTACTCCGCCTCTGGGCCAATAAAACGGCCCCGTAGGTTCGCGCGCCTCCTCTGCGACGGTGGGGGTCCCAGGGCGTCCCCGGACGCGTCCGACGCGTTTTCGTTGTCACGTCTCGTCTGATGCGAACGATTCACTCATTGTGATGATGCGCCCTTTGACGATTTTATACCCACTGAATCCAGGCTAACGGAGGGGAGTACAACCAAATAACCTGACTTACCTGATGAGAGAGCATATATATCTATATATCTTTTATCCTACCATTAAAATCGAGAACCGAGCGAAAAAATAATGCCACGTCAACTGTTTCTGAGGTTACATCAACCCCTGTGTCGTCAATAATTCACTTAATTGTTTCAAAAGGCAAAAATTTCAATTTACCAGCTACATTTAAGCATTACAAGACATAATCGTAATGAAAAAGATTATTATATATTACTATTATGCCTCTTTCTTCTACCACCAAATTCTTATCAATTTCAAACGTGTCTTGAATATTTGTATTTATAGTCCCTTAGAAGGCATCACACCGGCTCTGTAACATATATCTGAAGTTGCTACCTGCGACGCCATCTGCCGACACACATCATTATGACAAGTGACAATCAAGAATATAATCGTAGTTGTATCTTGTAATAAATACACCATTGTATTTTACCAAAATCAATATATATCATTTTTAAAGTTATTAGTAGTATAATTATAAATGTTACAGGCTCCTTTGGGACTATTTGTACATCTGATTAACGTATATAGCTTACTACTGCCTGATGTCCGATATTCAACATTTTGAATAGAGTGAAATCAGCGAATAATTGCCAGAACTGAGGCCTGGTATCACTGGGTATCACTAGTCATCGGAAATTCCACACAACGCAAATAAATTGTGTATTACAGTGAAATTACCTACATAATTTATCATCTTCATATCATTATATGCCTTCTTCATATCATTATCCATTCTGTTTAGCTATTTATTTTGATCGTATTATATTCTATACTTCAATCATTATTCTATTTCTTACTATCTAATGGTTTAATATTTAATAATAATATATTCATCCATACGATACCGGGCTTATTACATACATTTTGACAGAGTATTTTTATTTTTAGGTTATGTTAGATATCTGTTTTAACTGCACTACTTCCTGACTCGGTGTATAAAACTTGTACACGAAGGTCTTGTTCCGTTAGTTTTAAAAATCCTGCGTTTCCTTCGAATAGACTTAAAAACTGATTTTTCCTGTGTATGGGCACTCAAACGCTTTAAAAACATGGTTTAAATCTTCTTCGGCAATAACTTAAAATATTTTTTTAAACATTTCAGAATAAAAGCAACTGCATTATATCTTGTGTTCTGATAATATTTTATTTATGCATTCACCACGAGAAGATGTAGCAAAGCTATATACGATGTTCTCATAAGCCCTTATAAGACTTCTTCTAAAGTGCGAATGGAGTACACATGTACACATACGCATAGACACAAAATAACAATATAAAGAAAAACAATGTCATAGAATTACAACCCAATGACCTGTGGATTAGGTACCTATATATGCATACCTACAGTATTTCCATCAAATGTTTGATAAAATACTGCAGCAAATCTCCTTCGCACTAAACAAAGACGAGGTGAAATTAGAGTCAAATTAGGATATTTTGGTTATAGCGAGATGCACTGGACTCAAAACGTAAGATAGATGCCGTTGTTATCTTTAAAATTCCAAATGGAAAGTACCTATGTTCATGTAAAACTTCGTTTGTAAGATATTTTTATTATGTTTGTAGTGGGCTGATTATAATTCCTGTAAATATGTTGATAAATGTGTAAATATATGGGAACTATATTCCAACAGAGGCCGTATTGATGTTATGCATCTATTGAATCAGCAAAAACACTGTTAAGTTCCAAACGGTGGTAGCTAAAAAAATCACTTAGCACTTAGATGTTTGATGACGCGCATCGGATCATCATCGTAAGTTGCGCAAGGATAAACAAATTTGGGTCAGCTTATGATCATACCTTATGTATTTTCTTTGTTCTCTATTAATAAATAATGGCAGAATGAAATTTCCTCAATATAGATACATATTCACATTTTTAATCCAGTGGGTAGGTAGTTCACAGTATGTGCTTAACATTCCACATAATGTGTATATAATATATAGTAATATGATAATTAACGATTAGCCCGTACATATTAAGATTTTCCACGCAAATAATATTACAAAGGAGCAAAAATAAAAATTTACTTTTCGAATCTTCGGCCATCTATCGGTGAAGTTCAATACAGATGTGATACTTAAATCGATAAAAGCGATTCCCACCTAACAACTACTGGCAAAAGAGCGACATCTATGAACAAAGTTACCGAAACTGGTTGTCTAAAACAGGGCCCCTATATACAATAATACGCTTGCAGACTATCCGGCCCTTCCCATCAACAATTTTCTTGTGATCTTAAAATGATATAAAACGGGGGTACGCTGACCCAAGCTTTCCATATAAAACCTACACCTATGGCCTTGTTGTATATAAACAAGGCCTATTGTGTATTACTGCTCACTTACAAGAAGCTCCGTAAGTGGCGCTCTCTATAAAACAAAAATAATGCCTTGAACTAAAGATGTGGCAGGCCGGTTAGACTGAGTGTGTTATATTTTGGCCGCGATGGCGATTGGAACCTCAAAATAAAATTAAGGTAGTAGATAATTATACATGCTATAGTTAGGTTTACTATTATAATGCATTATTATTACGATTAAAATATTGTTATATTATCCTATTGGATTTTTAAAAAAACTGGCCTATTTCGTACCTCGAAAACAAGACACCCGCCTTCTAAATATTGGTACATTTTGTAGATCTGTTATACGAACAAAAAACAAAGATAACACTTATACTTTTCGTAACACGATTAAGCTAAAAAACATAATAAAATAATCACATTTATTTCAAAATCACTATTGTCCTTACACAATACCTTTTTTTATTTACAAAACAAAATGAAAATTAAAAGTAAAATCAATCAGACAACGCATTTGTCTCATCATTTGCAGTATCTTCAATCGGTTCTACGTCCTTTTCAAAGATATACCATTTCTTTTTATTTATCAGAAATAAAGTCATCAAAAGTGGTAAGTGAAGTAACGAAAACCTAAACAGTTTTCTGGACGTTTGACTTGAAGAATCGTTGTAGAAGTTATAAGCTAAACACAACAAAAATGTATTACCATCCAAATTCCTGTACAACGCACTTTTTTCTTATATGCCCATACTCTTACCTAAATAAATAAAATACAAATTAAGCGGTGCACTTTCTAGAGCAAACCACCAATTGGTGGTCTCTAGCATCGGTGCAACCAAGGACAGTCCCATAATTGCCACTGTATGTCTCAAAGCGACTCTTCGACATAAGGCGGGATTTGTTACGGCCATCATGCGGTATCCAGCCCTAGAATAATCCGGCCGTAGATTCCACGACAGTGCATTGAAATGTGGAAACTGCCAAGAATACAACAGGGCGGCCATCAGCCATGCGCCGGGCCCTAAACAATTTGCACAGGCGGCCCAACCCATCAATGGTGGTATTGCTCCAACTAAAACAAATCATTTAATTATGCTAGGAACAAGGAACTTTGAATCATTTACTCCAAAAAAAAAATACAAAAAATGAGGTACTGTTTTTTTTAGGCCTTATGCTGTTGGCACCTTGTTAGGAAAAATATAAGCAAATACGTGTATAGAGAAAAGAAAGTATTTAAAAAAACAATTTCGCACCTTATTTTTGAATATTTGTATGGACAATTTCCATGTTAAAATAAATATACATACACATAATTTCAAGGGGCAAAATATCTAAGTAAATATAAGAATAAATTCCAACAAAATTTTAAAACGAATACATATTTCACAAGGAATTTGAATAAATATTTTGTAGAATTTTGAAAATGACAACCAGTTGTCACAACTTAATGAAATAAAAATATAATTAAACAGAATTTATACCATCATTACCCAAGAAAAAACAAACATTTAAAAAGAATATGTGACTTTCAATGTGATGTAATAAAAAAATAACTCTTTCTTGTTGTAATGAAGTGGTCCATCCTGTCTATACATATATTAAAATTATTTTTAATTTCTAATTCCTAGCTTTAGTGAAATCAAAATTTATAATTTTATACCATTTAATATTTAGCTTCACACCAGAAGGTATAAAAGCTAAGGACTAAGCAAGCAAGCAACCAATCATTATTAAAAGTTTTTAAATTACCTACTGTTCTTCACTGTAATTGTATCATCTGGTCAAATAAAAAATTAAAACTCACCAATAGATCCTACCCATGTATTTAAAATACTGATTCGTTTCAATGGTGTGTATACCCACGTATACAATATTAAATTTGATAAGCCTAATACAGCAGTCAATCCGTTAACGCCAAAATACAATACACTCAAACCAGCCGCACTTGCAACTGTTGCGAACAGCATAGAATGTAAAGGTCTACAACCATACATAAATGTACCGTTAAATTAATTTCACCATATTTTCTATTACGTCAATCTACCGCAAACAAGTACCCTATGCTTCGTCCTAGACATTTGTGCATCAAATGGAACTTCATGGAATTGATTGACAGCATTAGCCGCACCTGATAATAGGCCAGTACCTGCAATGCATAAAGCAAAAGTACTCCAATCAAAGGGAGCTGGAGCTACCGCATAGCCCGCCATAGATGTCACAACAACCAAAGCTGAAAAGGCAAACGCATTTGTACATACTTTCATGGGCTTAGATTACATATTGACAATATTTACATACTTGTTAATCGGAATTTTGATAATTTCAAATAGTGTTGGATTAAATTTGACCGATCTGTCGAAGGAGTAGGCCGCCATTGAGGAATAATGCTTGGCTTATCTGGCAATAACTTGCTTAGATCATCCACAGCTCCAATAGAAGTTGTTGGGGGTGAGGAAGACGGTTTTGACTGATTTACAAATCCCGCGGATGTAATGCCAAACTTAACGTATTTCTAAAACATAAATAAAGCTTTAACAACAACAGAAAAGGTAGACAAGAGCGCTTAGTTTTTACTTTTAATATAACGCTATTCTGGGAGTACAAGGACCGACATAATTGTGAGTAAGTATTCAGTATCATACTTGACCTTTCCTTTTAAAAGCTAGAAATCTAGAGCAACATAACTTCGCTATCTTTAGGTAATGGAATTATATGAATTAATTGTATCATCTTAATAAAATCATATTAAAGTGTAATTTGACATCCCGTTCACTTAGGTAGGTTAGCTATCGTCACGTTATCTGATGCTATCGTGATTGGTCCAAGGAGGAAGAATTACATAAGAAACACAAAACAACAATTAAAGAGAAACGCGAGCTCTGTCCAATTCGTTGGAAACAAGGCAAGCAACCAACGAGGTAATAAGAGAATTACCTCGTTGTAAGCAACTTCACGATATTGCATTACAGCGCCCTCCGAGTTGGTACACGGCCGGATATGAAAATACGACGGAATCGTGCTTACAAAATATTGCACATTTAAAAGTGATTGGTGGTGTTTGGGGTACCCATAGACCAGGGGTTCCCAAAGTTTTTCTTAGGCGGGCCAATTTAATATTACCGATTTTTTTGGCGGGCCAAAAAAAACGGAATAAAATTAAAACAATAACCACGATTTTTTAAATATAAACTAAACAATATTTTATTAATAGAAACGCTTATGATTAAAGTTCTGTGAGAATTTTTTAAAAATATTATATTGTATCTTATTCGTAATATTTTTTTTTTTTTTACTATTTACTTATTTATTTTTTAGTAAAAATATAATATATCGTATCGATATCGCGGGCCGAATTCACAAGCTTTGCGGGCCGCACTTTGGGAACCCCTGCCATAGACAATAGGCATAGTAAAGATCTCCTGCCCGGTTTCTGAAAGCAAAGTTATTGAGTCGATAAAGTTATTGGGCGGATAGTGACAGAAATAAGCTTGAAATGAGATAGTAAGCATAGAGCTCACGAATGGGTAGAAGGGTTTGTTGGTATAATTCAAAAATGGGTTTTAGGGGATAAGCATTTAATATAAAGTTGTTTTAATCTTTTGAAAAAGACAAAAAAAAACACTGTTCACTTATGATGTTTATTCTTACATTGTTTATATCATAATAGGCGTGTCTGATTCTATAACCAGCTCTAAAAGAATGCGCTAATTTCAAATTATCAGGGCAAATACAACCCTATACAACATATATTTGTTGGAAGTCCATCTCCTTTATGTATCTGAAAATGATATTTAACATACTAAACTAACACTTGTACATCATAATTTTATTCTTGACAAATATTAAATTTTTTTCTGACAAAATGTTTGGCATTGATCCAATAACTATCAATTTACATCATAGCCATTCAACATTGAAACAATTGATAAGATTTTATCCAATAAATATAACAAAATATATGATTAAATAAGTGAGAAGTTTCGAACCATTATCTACTTATTTATGTGATTTCATATGATTCCGTAGATGATGTGAATATTTGAACTTAGAAGGACACAATTCGCAAGAATATGGTGTTTCACCAGTATGGGTACGCATATGCAATGTGAGAACACACCTTTGTCTAAAAGATTTACTACATATCTTGCACGTAAATGGTTTTTCACCTGTATGTATCCGCATATGATTATTCAACACAACTTTATCATAAAAACGTTTATCGCAAAAGCTACACCCGAATGGTCTGTTCTCAGAATGATGTTTCAAATGTTCATTCATTTTACGCTTACTTTTAAACAACTTTCCACATGTAGGACATTCAATATTCTTCTCTTCTGTATGACTTTCCATATGATGACATAAACCACTTCTATCAACAAATGTTTTACCACAAATTTCACAAACGTATTCCCTATTATTTTGATGCCTCCGCATATGTGTCTGCAAACCTCTTTCATAGCGATAAGCTTTATCACATTGTTGACATCTAAAACGCTTCTCTGCCGAATGAATAACCATGTGAGTTAATAAACTGCTAGATGACTTGAAACCTTTTCCACATATTTTACATGAGAATGGTTTTTCATCTGAATGAATAACTCTGTGTAGGTTTAGTTGAAATCTTCTTACAAAACCCTTGCCACAAATATCACATTTAAAAGGTTTGTCACCAGTATGGAGACGAATGTGTATTTCAGAATAATAACGATATCCAAACGATCGATTGCATTCTGTACAAAACACTGATTTTTTATCTTTATCCTGTTTATTTGTAGAAGGACTAACTTCTTCATTTTCTTTTATATCACATAAAGCTTTTAGACAACTTTCTTCGTCGTTGAATAAATCTTCTGTATCATCTTCACAATGGGGATTATCTACTGAACAGTCACTTAGCTCTGTTTTTATCACATCACATATAATTTCGGTTTCCCCAAAATGTCGATATTCTTTACCATCAAAGGCAGCCTTATTTTCAAATATATTTTCTTTGGAATCAACAGAAACAAAATCGAACTTACATGTTGTTTCTTCTACCTTCAGAGACATGTTATCTAATTTATCAAATTCAATATTGATGGGTGCCTCACTAGACGATTTTTCATGCAGCTTAATGTCGGATTCTATAGCCATCTCTTTAAACGAACAAGCTAATTTCAATTTATCGAGACAAATACAACATATATTTGTTGGAAGTCCATCTCCCTTGAGAATCTAAAAATTATACTAAATACATATAACATTTTGAAGTTTGATATTATCTGATTTACTCTTTACCTTCACACTAGTCTGTTCAATTAACAATTCTGATATTAATTTATTCTTTAAAGAATCCTCAAAAATGTTCGAAAATATTTCATGTGGTATTAAACAAGTTCTACATATAATATCCATTTTCCCAAATAAAAATTATAGTGATAAAATTGTATTTTATTTGTAAATGTGGTGTGTATTATTATTGGAAAATAATAGTGATGGGTTGCTACGAGCGAAGCTGCTATTTTATAGCTGCTATCCACCGATAGCAGTTTGTAGCAGCTACGGAATTCCAAAAGAAACTGCTACGTCGTAGCAGTTTTCTG
>JARFOC010000010.1:1341063-1391738 GCA_031763485.1 Osmoderma eremita
ATTGTTTGTTCCCTCGAAAGAAGAACGTCCAAAAAGTTGTATGACCCTTGTCTCAATGCTATTAAGGTCTTTTACAATTCTTTGTTCTCCACCCGTTGCATTCTGCTCAAATTTTAATTGAGTAGCATGTTGTCTGGCTTTGCACTGTGTGTGCCTATATCTAAATCCTCTTTAACTTTATTGTGGGTTAAGTATGACCTTTATAGCGCATGATCGGCTATTAGTAGTTCCTTTCGGGGTTTGTATTTAACTTGAACATCATAAGGTTGTAAAAGTAATCGCATTTTCTGCAATCTTATCCGAATTTGCTTAATTGTTTGTGCATAATTGCTATAATAGGTTTATGATTGCTCTCTACAATTTTAGAAAAATTTTTAGCAGGTGACACGTTCTTGACCTAAAAGCGCCGGATAGTATAAATTTTTTTAGAATTTTAAATTGACTACAAATGAGGACTGACCCTGTCGCATTTCACTGCATTGTTTTACTGGTTTTACCTAGTCGTTGGCGTTCGGTGAATGTATTATGACCGTGAACGGCCCTCTCATTGATGTAAACACTTTCGGGCACGTCCACGAACGTTGAAATGATAGAAAGAAAGGAAATATTCTCACAACAGGTAGCGGCAGGTAGTTATGCGTTTGGTATTGTTTGGTCAGTTTTCATACGTTCGCCTTGAAAAGAATACCGTGCTCTACAAACGAGATCTTCATCTGTCGCCGTTACCTACCGTGGCCGTTACGATTTTTAAACGAGAACGACAACACGTTGCTTATCGTATATATATAATTGTAGTGTCGTACGGTATTTTACGCAAAACTAGTTTTGAAGCTGAAGTAAAGTGAGTGTGGGTTTGCATGCATATGTAACTATGAATATTCCTAGTGTTTGACATGTAATACAAGGTGTGCTTTTACCACAGATTTAAGTGTTAAATGTGCGGTGTGTTCTTTGTCGTCCGCGAAAAAAGAAACTCGTTTTGTAGCGAGTTTCTACGTGACAGTAGCAGTTAGTTAACGCCAGTTAAGACGTTTCCGTATATCTGGCGTGTTCGCGTATCGTGCACAGTGAGTTTTTTTTTCATTTAGATTAACACATAGGATATGCACCTCTGCGATTTGCGTGGTGCAAACAGGTAGAGGAGATACGCGTGGTTAGTTTTTTTATAAATCAATAACGGATATGGGGGATTTCAATTAGAGCCCCTCGTCCGAATTCAAATCGACCACAATTCACACGAGAGTTTCTATGGTTTTTATTTTCTTCATTGTTATAGTATAGTTATTAGGACAGACGCATAATAATTGTTTGCGTGCTTTGTTGGTGTATTATATACGTATGTAGTAACTTTCACACTTCACATGCATATTCGTTAGGAATAAGACCAGAATTTATACAGCACATTACCGATGCTAAATGAATTAAATTTAGATCTTCGAAAATATTTGGACGATTAATTCAAATTTATAATGAATTTTTAGAAATTATATTTAAAACTGAACCATTCAATGTTTACATTGAGGTTAGGTATTACTTTTTTTTGTAAGTATCGAATAGGGATTGGAACATTAACAAACAGAAGAAAAGAAAGTATAGATTGCCATTAAAAAAAGCGATGACGTCATAATTTCAACAAACATCCAGCAAAGTAGTGTCCCCTACTAAAATATGCCGATTGACATAGTATAAAATTACTATGCGTGTTCGAGCATTTTTTTATCGGATTTCATGAATTTTGTTCCATACTTTAAGACCTCACTGTATACATAAATATTTAAAAAATAAATAGCACTATGGCTACTTTCAGTAAAATGCAGTCCAAATACAGTTGTAATATAGTTATACTAAGTTATGAATAAGCAAATTTCTTGAATTATATTACATTTAACATGTTCTTATTTCCTTGTGAAATGGGTGCACCTGAAAAGTAGGTATTAAATAGGATTGCCCACTAACGCCAACGGGCAGTGACGGAGATTCGATACAACTCTCAGTGTAACTGCGAGTCTCAAGGATATCTGTTGCCGCAAATACTATTTCGTGGTTCTACGTTTGTTTTAAAAAAGTTGCTACATCGCGAAAACGGTCAATGTTGAACAAAGTTACACAATTTCGAGCAGAAATACTAAATTATGATGCCGTTAAAATTCAATGTGTAGTTTGTAAGTAAGTGTTTGTATGGTAAGTGTTTGAGTACATATTATTCCTGACCATTTATTTTATGCGTAAACTTTTACGCGCTCGTCACTGGCTGTTGGCACAAATTGAGCAATGCTGGTAATAAATCAAATCTGAATTCTGAAAGTGTATTTTGCATACCTATAATCTATTTACGATAACATATGAGGTATGTTATCAACAAATGTCATAAGCATGTTGCCAAAATTTTGTTTACATCCACTCAAAACATTAATTTGTCATCTGCCCTATTGTCCTGCGAAAGGACAGCCGACAGATTTAGATATTTGGCATTATAAGTGGGTATTTTTGATTTTATAAGTACTTAGCTACTCTTCTAAATCCACTATGCAGCAGATTGTCATGTGCATCGCAGTCATATATTTGTAAATTTATAACTGAATCCATTATACAGAGTGAATTAAAAATATTTAAGCCGAGTTAAATTTCCCGCTAAATTGTAATTTAATTCAGTTGGCAAATTGAGAAGAAAGTGTGACGTACATTTTATTTGTTTTTATTTATTTGGAAAGAAAATCGTTTAAAAACGCATATTGAATTCAAAAAAGAAAATAATTTGCTATATTTATTTATATCAATGCGAGTTAGTTAACTGGGAAATAACTTTAGGAATTGAATTGTGACCAGCTTAAGATAAAGTTTGTTACATTCTGATGGGGAAAATCAAGAAACTAGCAACAGCAATGCGGACATACAGAACTAAGATGATGGTTTGCTTACTATGTATAGCTCTTGCAATTAAACAACCGACTTTTGACATTTCGTCTTTTCATGAAATGGTTGCCACGCATCACAAACCATATCATATGGTTTGACATACATAGATAAGTTATGGTTAAAAAATACGAAAACTATCAATACTAAATAGAACGTCAAAATGACAAATGTCGAGTAAGTGCGTTGACAACTCGCCTTATCTATGCAACAGGCAACGCTCTAATTGAAGAAATGCTACCCTGGCGAAATGTCACTAGATTTGACTTTACTATGCATTTACTAAATATGAAGTTGTGTTGGTATGATTTTAACATTATCGCTGTCAAAAGCCGGCTCTTTCGTTGCGAGAGCTATAGAACTTGTGTTGTGCACCGTTACCATAGTTTTTAGATTGAAGCAGGTGCGATCTTTAGGCCCAATACCATGTTTTCTATGCTGTTATTATTATGGAATAGATAACAAGGGAACGATAAATGGCAAAACGTTGGCACCGCAGATGCGGAAAGGGTGGCTTAATTGTGTGGCGGTGCTATGAGCTTTGAAACGAGCTATACGCAATTATTTCTTCTCCACAATCACCATCATATCATCTCGTCTTCTATCTGAGGTGGGTTCTGTTTGTTGCTATTGTCTTTGCTTGAGTCCATGAAATGCACCTGTCTGCTAAGATTTTCCTTATACCTTTATTCCACGTAACTCTGAGTCTACCCCTGGGCTGTTTGTCTTGCACTTTAGTTTCCCAAATAATTTTTGAATGTCTGTCTTTCCCCGTTCTAGATACGTGACCGAACCACCTCAATTGTTGTGTCTCGATTTTGTTAATTATACTCCTATCTTTAAACGCCTTCTGATTTCTACCTAGCTTTGTTACGCCCTCTATTTTTCTCAATATTGTCATTTCGCAAGCCTGTACCTTCCTTTTCAGTTTTTCTGTTAGAGTCCATGATTATGAGAAGTACATAAGTATAGGTGGTATTATTGACTTATGCATATACCTTAAACTTTGTTCTTTTGCTTATTTCTTGTTTGTTGAAGCAGACGCTATATAATGTTCTATAGATTTTATTGGTGTTTGTTATTCTATTATTCTCGTTCTAGACTACCTCCATGGATCCAAGGTATTTAATAAATGGAGTTTCTTCTTCTGTCTTTTTGCACAAATATTGAAGTAATGTTGAATATTATACATAATGAATCATATTGTATAAACCAAGTATGATACATAACAATGAAGAAATCAAAATTTTTGACAGTTTGAATATATATATTTTTCGGTAGAACAGTAACGGAGTACTCATATTTAATAATCTGGTGTTTTAACGCTAATATTCAGCGGAAGGTCAGCTTCTTCCACGCCAGCATCTTTCACCTTCTGTTGAATCCTTCAAATATTAGCTTTACAACATCAGTTTATATATATTTTTCTATTGTTTAGGTTTGCCTTTAATTGAATACCGTATCAAATTTCATACTATTAATTCCATTGACGCAATACTATATAATCTACTTGTTTATTGGTTATTATGTCATAATATGATTGACCTTCACTCAAAGAATAATTATTTCGTATTCTATGCCATCGATAGATAATAACTTACATCGTCGTTTTATTAGAAAGTACATGTGAATACATGCCACCGTTAGGACGTCTCCGAAAGAAGAGTTAAAAGAGAGAGATAGAGAGAGGATCGGGTGCAGCAGCTGGCATGTCCGGGTCGTACCTGTCCGTGGGCGGCCTGAGTTGTTAGGCACGTGAAGAATGCGATGACACGGCCGGCCAGACGATGTCGTCCATATTCAAGAGGGGAATGATTTTCGTGACCTTCTTCGGGTCGTGTTTCGCCATCGCCCTGCTCGTCGCCAGTTTGGGCACGAAACATTGGGTGAACGCGTCCGCCAAACGCACCAGCAACCCGGAAGAGTCCAACGGCCGGATCCATTTCGGCCTCTTCGACGGCAAGAAGGAACTGAACGTCGCGTACGGCTGGAGGACGTACGATGTGGATGGTATGTTTGAAAAAAGGACATCTTTGACATACCGAGGGATTCAAAATGATTGTCGTAGAGAAGAAACTGCGATATCAATACTTTATATTAATTTATCAAGTAAATATAGCCACAAGGTTTTTGACGTTCATTATATATTATAGATATTGGTTTTATTTACTACTATTCGCGATTTCATTTTGCATCAAAATTTTATGAAAATCCAAAGAAAGGGGCACGTGCCTACATTACGTCATCGTACTATTGAATCGGTAATGACAATCAGTTTTAATCTCCCGTTAAGTTTAAGAATGAAACCGATTCAAATATTATCCATAAGATTGACGATGATTGGAGATTGCCAAAAGAATAACATAGAATTATTTGCATTCATGAATAGGTATAAAAGATGCACATCTTAATACCGACTGCTAAATGTAATCATTATTCCCGATGTTTTAAATGCCATTTTAGTGTTTGCAAATTTCACACACAATTTGTATTAGGATAAATGTCTTTCTACATTTTAAATTACGCCAACATTAGTCAAGATGGAACACTTTGTAAAAAGAATAACACTCGAATATATATAGTGATCAATCTCAATTGTCTGAGGTTGGGATCAGATAAGTCCCTAGATTGTTTATAATCAACTACGAGACCTTTTTGTTCCCAACCTAGACAGTTGAGATTGATCAATGTGTTTATTATGTATTATATTGTAAAGGTTGATGACAACGTTTACAACTTGTAGATTGTAATACAACACCTCATTCATTAATACAGGTACATAAATTTAAATTAAATACTACAGAGTCTGTATACAAAAGGAAAATATATTTGAGATATTATTATTAACGAATGTGAAATTTATTTCCCTATAGTGTCATTATTACAATTACGTTTTTTTGCTGTTAAATTTGTCTACACGTATCAAATTATGGTCTTTTTAACTCATTACGGAAATTATTAAAATACAAAAGGCACTTAAATATTGGTTGTAAAGTACAATATTCGCAATTTTTGTAAGATACGTCATCGATGAGTCAACCAATATTACATATATTTTTTTTATTATAAAATTAATACTCCTTACTTTAGTTCATATTTTCTTGTTTTCCATTTATGTATGAGTGTTTACTGTCTTTGGTACGTATTTAACATATGTAATACCATGGAAATACGTACCGCATAACATATAAATAATTGATCAGTTAACGGTAAGGGAGAGTGTAGTTGTGCATGATTACAGCACGTTCACAGTAAAAAAAGAAAAACGATTGGATGAAAGTAAATTGGTATTTTTATATTCTATACGATTAGCGTTACGTAATCGTCAGAAGCACCAGCTTACGTGTGATTATTCAGTTACATGCTCAGACTTAATTAAAGGAACTATTGGCGAAATGTATATAGTATCGTCCAAAAACATTTGTTTACGATTTTGTAGTATACTGGGCTTTTACTTAATATTAGAATTCACGTGACCGAGGTAATTTGGATTGCATAAGAACGAATTAAATAACCCTAAATATAATTATAATTACTACCCACACCGGCAAATTATAACGAACAGATTGTAAATATAGTTTATCTCTTCAGTTTATAGCCTATATACAGATAGCTTTGAATTCTTCACTATAAGATTGAAATTTTCATGTCAAAACAAAACATTTGTATTGTGTCTTATCTGTAGAAAAAAAATTATTGTTAAGTAATCAGTGTAATTTGTTAGATTTTGTTGTATATTGTTTTTCTTTTGATTTTGGTAGTCAGTTTGTTTGTTCGTTGAACAAACAATGAGCGTACAGTAAGAAGAAGACCCACAGCAGTTGGTCTCAAGTCATATGTACCGATAAAACCCCAAGGCTCCAGAGACATTATCATGTAGAGCTACTAAAATTTGGCCGAGAATATAAAAATTGGAATGGTGACCAGTGGGGTACCATTTTGAGCCATTTCTGTATAAATTCAATTGAAGGAGAACAAAATTCACAATTTATTTTATTCTTACTGTATCTTTTGGTGGATGCCCCATTACGGTGGGGGCAAGACCATGTGGTAATTCTCGTCCCATATATTGGAGAAGATTTCACCCTAATGCAGAACAATGCTCGTCCACAAGTCGCCCACTGTGTAACTGAGTTTTTAAACCGAAGGGGTTTGACAACAATGAATTGGCCAGCATGTTCTCCAGGCCTAAACTCGATCGAAGAGGTCTGGGACATACTACGCGGAAGACTCACGTCGAGAACTCCTGCTGTTCAAACCAGAGAAGAAGTAACAGTTGCATTAATTGAGGATTGAGACAGATTGGCTCAAGAAATGCTGATGGTCTGAACAGAAGTATAGAAAGACGAATGACTGCCGTTGTAAGGGCTCGTGGGGGGAACACACGCGCTATTGAGGCAAACCAAAAAAACGCATTAAATGACTAAACAAGTTCAAAGCGTACAATAAAGTTATTCTGTTTGAAATCAGTATTTTATTCGAGTCTGACATCTTCGAGCTTGTATTTTTTTTTCTTTTTCAACAGGTTTACCAATCACAATTTTGCAAAACAAATTCCAATTAATCAACCTAACTTTGTATAAAGAAATTACCTGAGAAATGTTAACAATTTGTATATTATGGCGAAAATAATTAGATTTTGTCTCTTCGTTTAAATTTGCGGTGTGTGCATAAATAGTCACACTTCATTATGGGGATTTAATTTTTAAATATTATCATAATGTAATATCAGTTGCATACGTTAAAGCAGTCACGTGGGTTGTAATATTAAGTAAAAGTCACCGGACTGCATATTAAAATTATAAGTTGCTGAATTAGTTTTCCCTTCCATTATGTCCAGTAGCGAAGAGATATAAACATAATGACTATGCGCAATGCAAGTTTCGCACCAAATCCTCTTTGTTACACTCTGTAAACGTCGTTAATATCGAAGTTTAATTTTTTATACCTTTTCTTCGTCCCCAGTTTTGCACTTACTGAAATACGAACCAGATTTTCTCGATTACTGGTTGTGGTTGGGTACCTTGGCCTGCATATGCGGCGCACTCCTATTTTCCGGACTCAGCGGAGTGTTCGCGGCCATAAATGCTGCCACTAGCACCTCTACGTGCCTTGCCAATGCGAAGGGATTATATCTATGGAATACTTTAGCATGTAAGGCTTCAAATTAGTAGCTTAATGGATATTTACTGACGTTAGATTATTTTTTAGTACTGACCAATGCCGGCGCAGCTGGTTTCTGGGTGGGTCAGTATTACATGAAGATACAGTACAACGTTTTATCCATCCATGATTTGGATAATACGTGGACTTCGGAGGGGATGGCGGATCTTGGATATTCGTTTTGGTAAAAACTATTTTTGTTTCTTAAATATAACGGGATCAAACTTAACTGTTTGCGAGGTTTATCACTACCGTGTCGATTTCGAAACATCCCTGAACATAACTACCATAGTATTTTTACGTTAAGAGATCCAGTAAAATCAGAATTACGGACTCAATGCTAAATACTCTCTCTAAGTCAACCTCTCTTTAATTTCAATTTTTCTGTTAATCGAATTCGTAATTTTGTATGTCCAACTGAATGGTAATTCAAATTACGACATTTTATGAAAATTTTAAGCCAGTTTTCCTCTCTAAATCGAACTTGAGTTTAATTCCCCTACAAATGATTTCTTTTTACCGCGCATTTTACTTGATAATATTTTTTGTTAGTGCATGTGTCTCGTTTCAACTTAAAAAGAAGTCGTAAATTTCTACGATATTTTGCGGAATACATATTCAGCAGTTTTTTTTTCGTCGGTTGCTATCGTAACAGTTTTAGGCTGTTAAATATGTATGTATGTATTCTCACAAGCATAATAAAATATTGAACAGTGTTTTTAACAACAATGCCGAAAAGAGGACATAATACGCTTACCTTAGTGTAAAGAAAGGGAATTAATTGACGATGTTGCGAAGGGCGTCAAGAAAAGTTATGTGCCTGTCAAATACGGAGTTCCCCGAAGCACCGTATCCACAATTTGAAAAATAGAAACAAGATTCTTGAACTTTTTAATGTTCCCGAATGTGACAAAGTGAAGCGAGTTCGCCGTTGTACATACGAAGACATTGACAAGTCTGTATTTACTTGGTTTAGCTCTCTTATAGCACAAAATTTGCCATTAACCGGTCCTTTGATTAAAGAAAAGGCGGCATACTATACCGATGCAAGTGAAGGTTGGTTGAGTAAATTTCAAATTAGACATAATATTGTTGACTAAGCCTTATACGGTGAATCCGCATCGGTTACTAATGTACAAACTGAAAATTTGATTGAGCAAAAGCTACCTAGTCTTATTGAATCCTACAGTCCTGACAACATATTTCATGCAGATGAAACTGGATTATTTTTTAAGTGTCTCCCAAACAAGACTTTAAGTTTCACAAATCAGAAGCGTTTTGGAGGAAAACACAACAAAGATTGGGTTACAGTATTGCTTGGAGTTAACATGTCGCGGAGAAAAAAAGTTGTTTTAATTGGGAAAAGTGGCAAACCACGTTGTTTCAGATTAGTTAAGTGCCTTAGACTGGATTATTACAACAATAAAAAAGCATGGATGACTACACAAATTTTTGCAAAATGGTTGCTAAATCTCGACCACAAATTCGCAAGCCGGAATCGCAGGATTCTGTTGTTTTTGGATAATTGTTCTAGTCATCCAAAACACATACATGCACGATTAAAATTTATAATCCTTCAATATTTTCCAGCGAACACAACTTCCATTTTACATCCCATCGACACGGGTATTATAGAAAACATGAAAGTTTCTTTTACAGAAAAAATATTTTGTTGTGCATTATATCCATGTTTGAAGAAATTAACAAGCAACTTAAAATAAATCTAGTAGACGGCGTACGGATTACGTTGAAAGCTTGGCCATGTGTAACATGATACAATAAAAAAAAAATTCCGAAAAGCTGGCTTTGGACGAACTTCATGTTGGGACGATGAAGATTTACTGCCTTTATCAGAACTAAAAACAAACATTGTAAAGGAGTGTGATGAATCAAAACATTTATAGAATCGACTATTGAAACTGGGTGTGGATGTGCAAGCAGAATCTTTCCAGAATTATGTTCGTAATGACGATAGAGTGATACTTAGCGACACTCCTACTGATGCAGAGATTTTGGACAGCGTTACAGGTGTAACGGAAAATCTGGATTCGAGCAGTTCGGAAGAAGAAGTCATGGATGTTCCCCACCAAACAGATATCCAAAGAGCGCTAAGTGTTTTACATTCAGCTGTGGAAAGGAATGAAAATGTCCTCGAAGCCGTTTCCACGAACTTGCAGAAGGTAGAAGCATACTTTGAACAAATCCATAGTACACTTTTTAAACATATGAAAATTTCGGATTTTTTTAAACCTCAGTAATTAAATTTTTATCATTACATTTTGAAGTGTATGTTTTAAAATTCTGCTTTTTCTCTTTATTATACGTACATATTACAGATTAATGTGTCACTTCCTTTAATTCAAACTCTCCTTAATTTGAACAAATTGGACTACATGAGAATTCGATATAGAGAGTCAACTGTATGTGGAATTACGCGACCACAGATTCATTTTTCGTTTATTGGTGTGCCGATTGTCATTAGAACCTGTAGATGACAGATGAAACAATGTTTTGAGTTTAAATTCGGGTTTTGAGTATATGTAAACAAAAGTCTGGCAATGTGGTTATGACGTCTATTATAAACGTGCCGCGTCTCTTACCGGAAAAAAAAAACTATAATAGCTGGATCAGCAAAGATTATAAGGACTGTGTGACAATCTCAACTTACAATAAAATGATTAATTCGGGACCAGTATTTCGGGAATATATGGATTTCTATTATCAACCTCGCAATATTATTATATGTATTATATTGTTCTTCTTTTTTACTACATTTATCTCTCATAACGCTGTCGCCCCTTATGTGACTCTACAGCAAGGCCACCGCTCCTTATGTGTCCTCCTACCTCCCCTGCTAGCCACTCCTGTCCTCTCAGTATACTCTCTAATTGCATTCACTTTTAAAACCTCCTATAGTCTCTATTACATTTTATTATAATCTCTATTTGTTTGCCAAATATGGACCAGCTATCTCAGTAGAGCTTTTCTCCACGTTCCAAAGAACGGTTTCTTTGTCGGTCTTCTCGAAAATAGTTGGGCTACTAATCTTCTTTGAATGGTTCTGCTACAAACATTTGAATTATGAATATCAGCCTTTATTTGCGGTGCAGTCTTTCATGGATCATTTCTAATAGTACGCGCTATTAGTCTATCAGTAATAAAGGACGTTTTTCTAGGACGCCCGCGTTTAGAAATAGTATCTATGTGTCCCCCATCATTGTAGTTTTTATTATTTTTGATACGTTGTAACGTTTTATTTCAAATCTTCTCGCAATATCACAGCGTCTTTCATTTCTCAAATATCCAGTAATTACTTTTGCCTAAAATTCAGTTGTTATTAGAATACCTTCTGGCATGTTTCTTTTAGTTATAAACAATTATTGATATTCTTTACAGCACTGTCAGGTTGTGTGTGAAGTGAATAAAATGTGGTATTATAAACTATGAATGTTGCTCTACTTCTGTCGCCCTCAAAATGAACTAATATTGAATAAGTTGTTGTAAATAAAAGAATGTGCACGTGATGAGGCCGAACAATAACACGTGTATTTTTACCTATTTCAGCTGGGTAAATATGATAAGGCATCTTTGTGGTATTTGCGTTTTTTTTTACAGAAACATTAACAAATAGTAGTTTGTTGCTTGATTTTTGTTTGATACTGTATACATCACATCTAACCTGCAACCAGTGTAACTAACTTAATATATTTGATCATGTACATATCTAATTTGATCTCCTATAATAATACTTCATATTTCTAGGTTTGTTGTTGGCGCAGCGATGGCAAACTTCGTGGACATAATTATCCTACTAATAGCAAACAGTGACAGCGAGGTAGATACGGTAATACCAATGTTAGAAGAGAAAACTAACGGAGCCATTATGTTATATTAATAATTAGCCTTAATTTAATTTATACCCCTGTACACAGATTTGTAAATAATAATTTTATAGATGCTGAAACATATTAATTAATAAGTATTTTTTATACATTTTTAATAAACCTAGAATATATGTATGCATTAATAAGAATATAAGAAAATAAAGAGATATCTTTTAGATGAATAACCAGTGAAAACACTTATTATACGTCACTAATTTTTATTGCATAATATAAAATATAAATCTCGACATATAAAAAGAAATAAACGTACACCTTAGATACAATGTAAGATAATCTTAATTTTATTACTCTTTAAAGTAAAATCATAATGATACAATAATACAAAAATTAACAAGGAGGATTCGCAAAATAAAATATTTACGTTTGGAAATGTTCTTAATACAAATAATTACCATTTTCCATTAAAATAGCCTGCAATGAAATAAAAATTAAGAGATAACATTTAAAAAAGGGGGAATCCAATAATACGAATAGTAAATAATATGCAATCATTAGTGAAATATATTATTTATGTAACATAAGTTATCATATTTTCATATATAAGTAATGTTGTCTATATTTTTGGAAGCTTAACGGCGCTTCGCAACGTGAGACCAGCCATCTTCGTTCTCCTGCGGTTGCTCACGAGCTAAAGGAATGAAACAGAAAGGAATACATAATGAAATTTTAAAAAACGAACAACTAAAAAAATCAAGAATATGAAAAATATCACAAAATGACATCGGCAAATATGGTCGCTCTCAAACTGCAACGTCTGCGAAAAGTTTTCGTTAAAAATTTTTTTGTATGCTGTTGGTGGGAGTATAAATTACTTTATGATTTCTAACAGAATTATCAAAAGTAGCTGTATAAATGCCACCAAGTATATATGATCCACGGAAAATATACGAACTCATACAGGATTGACTTGACAAGTATAGTTTCACACCAAAACGAAGGACCACATTTAGTTAGTTGGACTTTAATTGAGCTATGAGCTGCAGACAGTAATTATTCGCCAAGTACTTTGTTAGAGTTGGGCAGATGAAGCATGAAACGGATTTTAATTTTTAAAATTTTAACTGATAAACTTCCGAAGAGCCTTAAAATGTTTGCTTACTACAGACAAGGTTTTTTTTTCCCAGCAGGAAGGAAAATTGTACTTTTCTGCCCTAGGACGGAAAGTAAGTGGCATTTTTATGATAAAACTGTACATTATCATATTGACCAATGAAATTACTGCATTCATCACAGTCGCGGGCAAGTCAGGCTAAGTTGACAGTTTCCAAAAAATATTTGACGGATTAAGGTTACTATCTATCATGTCACTCACAGGTATGTTTTTAGACAAAATTAGTTAAAATCGGACTGGCTGGGAAAAAATTGTATTCAAACCACGTGAGGAAAGTGCTAATGCAGGCCTTGGGCAATTATAATATTTGCTCGCGGTCTGCAATAGGGCACTTTCCTCCCTTGGCTTGAAATATACCATTACTCGATGATAAACAAGAAGCTAAACAACCTAAAATTTCACACTTCTTCAAACCAAAAAGCGTGCATTTTTAGGACATTACTTAATTGTTATTGTAACTAACGTCAAAATATAGATATAATTTTGTTTTATTTCCGTAGTGAACGGAACCGAACGCCTTGATTTCTATTGAACTTGAACCCGGTATTCGCGAATTTAATATACGCCAGCTTCGTTGAACCGCATACCTCGCAGATACCGGGAGAGCAGCGTGTATATATATATATATATCGGATGTACATTGAACACTATTAAAATTTTATTTAACTACTAACGATAGCTAAAGTAACACGATTAAAAACGACTAATTGCATGTGCGGGTGCAGATATATATAATTCTGTGCACTCCGTCCGCAATCCTAATAAATAGTAAAAACCATACATATCCGCAAAAATTCAGCAAATATCCGTGGGCGTGCAGCGCTCAATATTAGCTAGCATTTTTTCACCTTTCACGCAAGACTCAATCTGTAGATTTGTACTCACGCTTTTCGCTTCTGACAGGTCCCCTTCTTTCGTCCCGTCTGTCATCACCGCCTCTCCTATCCCTGTCCTCGCGTCTATCTCTATTATCATCACGTCCAGCCCTATCGTCACGCCTATCTTTATCGTCGCCGCGTCTATCCCTATCCTCGCGACGATCGTCACGTCTAGGACCACCGTCCTCTCTTCTGGAATCCTTGCTGCCACCCATACGCCAATCGCCGCCTCTAAGCACTGGTACGGTCCTGCGCATTGGTTCGTCGTCCTTTGGCGGACCTGTACGCCAGGTACTCCTAGTATCTCTATCCCCTCTATCTTCACGGCGATCTCTATCCCTCTCATCGCGACGGTCCCTATCGTCCCTGGGGAGAAAACGGTCGTCGCGCCTGTCTCTATCCTCGCGTCTCTCTCCCCTTTCATCCCCTCCTCTCCTGTCCCTCTCGTAGCGATCGATGCCGCCGCCGCCGCCGCCGCCGCGTCTCTCGTCCGTTTTGCGATCGCGCTCGTCGTCGGCGGAACGTCGGTCCTTGTCGTCCCGTTCGTCACGTCGGTCTTCGCGACGTCTACTATCGTCGTAACGGTCGCGATCCTCCCTGCGATCTTCGCGTTTCTCGTAACGATCGATACGCCAAGTGTCGGCGCCACGGGAATCGGAAGCCCGATCCACATCGCGCACTCTCGCTGCAAAAGAAAATATTACTTTACACTACGGGGTATAAATATGCACACGCTTTGCCAAAATGATGATATGTCATAAAAGTAGCCATAGAATGCGTTTAAATGATAATACGTGACGTATGTTGCGTTTGAGAATTTAGAGCCATACTGTTTCTTGAGATCCCTACAGACGATGAGCCAAACGTTGACGAACGCTGGACAAATGCACGCTTTCCACACTGCATGTAGAGTCGACACGTGGCAAATGTTTGCGTTCTTACACGTTCGCCTAGTGGGCGGTAAATATTGCACACATCAAGGAATGTTCTTTTTGGTTTCCGCACACACGAGGTGTTTATATTTTCTGCAAATGTTTTTCAAACGTTTTAATACTTTTTGATACAAAGCTTGTTTAATTATTTGGAAAGGTTAATATAAAAGTTTTTTTCCGCGGGGGCTGCTATCAATAGCTACTTCTTTTGGAACTCGTGCCGTTGATATATGGCATAATTTAGCTCACCCAGCTACTATAACTTCCGGAATGGTAGTATTGGTTGCATATAGCAGAAGGATTAGGTAAAGTAGATCTTAAGAGAATCTCTTAAAAGTATTAATAGATACTTATTCTTTGCATTTTAAATTACTATTCACGTCATTGAATATTTTTAGAGTTGTATAATTTTTTACGACTGCAGATATTTTAGGTCAATTAACAACACATTTTCATTTTCGTCCGGGATGATTTTTTCGAAGATCATGTCTTGGATTGGAATTTAGCCTCGTCTTATATTTGTTCCCCATATACGAGTATATGAAAGTTAATTTTAAAAATATAATTTATATTTTATCGTCACAACATTAATTTTTAAATTACCGTGGATTAAATAGTTCGAAATCGATTAATTTTCTCTCAAAATGATAACAAATACTTACAGTCGTAGTAATACATCTGACTGACCTACGTGTTTATCGCTCCACAAACTTATCATCACTGCAAAATCTCACAATGATTATAATGTTTTTAGCAAATAAAATCTGTGTATTTAAATAAATATTTGATAAATAATATTTTTTATATATACGTGTATATGTATAATTATGAACATAAATAATAAGAGTAAAAACGATCGTTCGTAACGCATACTGTGTTTTAGACAATTCAGCGCCCTATTGTTTGTTACAGGGTCCAAAATTAAATCATGAACGTAGATACGGGCAACAGATTTGTTTTCATTTACAACGCAGACGAAAGCGGCTTTTATTGGAAACTATTACCGAAGAAAATCTACATATGCTGCATCATTTGAAAAAATCTGCTCTGTGTAGAAAGCCGGAAAAACAACGAATTTAGCAATGCACTAATGTTAATGGTTCACACAAAATAAAGCCAATGATAATAAGTAACGCAACAAAAACAGGAGCTCATTTAAATATTTTAATATCCCTGTTGATTACGATTGTGTTCAAAAACGGCTTGGATGACTAGCAGTATATTCCTGAAATGGTTCCACAAGCGCTTTGTACCTCAGGTATGACAATGAATCTATAATCACAAATATTCTGTAGGAGTGAAAGGTTTCCTAAAAAAACAAAACTTTAAGCAATGGCGTTGTTACTGTTAAATAATGCACCAAGTCATGCTCCGGAGGAACAAATGAGGAGCAAAGATGGGCCAATTTTTATTAAAAAATCCTGAAAACATATCTGAGTATTTGAAACAGGTAACATTACGAGCAGTTTTAAATTTATACATGACCTGGAACGGAAGGAAATGAAGTATCATACACGGATATTTTAGATCTCCGTAAATTACGTGCACAGGGATTGTAAGGCATTGATAAGAAAGAAATTTACGCAGACTAAAATTTTTCTTTTAATTCAAAATGTGTAGTAATTATCGCTGTCAGGATACGCTTTGTTTTGATTGTATTAGTTTCTTTCAATAATTTGGTTGAAACATACTTGGTTTGAATTAGTTAGCGAGCTGTAATTACACATTTTAGCATGGTAACATAACCTTGCTTATAGTTTCCAATGTATCTAAAAGTTGATAGAAGAACGTTTACTGATTGAGTAGCTAGTTAACGTTAATTCGGCACAAATGGGCTGATTACCTCTCATCTATGCTGAATACCATCATAGATACGATATCTAAAAGCTTTACATCATAAGCAGAACCTCTAATAATTTCAATTACCAGCTTCTTATTCTTATAACTGCGGTTGCAATTGAAAGTTACCATTTTCAGTAAGAGCGTTACGCGAATCACTGGCGATTCTTGGAACAAGAGACCAGAAGTCACCGTAACCACGATTGCTGCGGTTTCATTTACCCTAGATTCTAAAAGTTTCGGTTGTACCAAGAGTGTACCACATGAGTCTCAATAAGGGATGATGTATAGTAATTGTTCCAATTATGATGTAGTGATTAATGTAACATTTTTTAACGGCAGCAGTACAAAATGAAATTCCAGTAATTACAGGTGATGAAGTTCATCATCATCACGTCTTCGTAAGCATGAAAGCAATCCTTGCAATCCTTGTAATCCTTAATATTCAATACTTTATTATTCGGCGCGATGAATTTAGCTTGACATGACATCTAATGGTAAAGTTTACGTTATTCAAATTTTTCTAGGCGCGCCACTGCACTGTGACGTCATGCAAGGTCATTATAATTCACTCTACAGTCAATTTCTAGTTTTGATTTAATAATTTAAATGTGAGGAACGCCCCCTGCATTAACTCCGTACATGCATCGACACTTACATGATCGCCAAGCGTCCGGTTTCTTTTCTTCCTCTCGAACTTTGTCGCCGCCCTTCCTCCAAGTATCGTCTCTTTTGATCTCGCGGTCCCTCTCTCTCTCCGGAGCCTTGCCCCCGCGCCAGCCGGGATTCGGACCGCCGTCCCTTTCCTTCGTACGCTCTTCTTCCATTTTGCGTTCGATCTCCGCTTCCCTGGCGCGCTGCTTAGCGGCGGCCCTCTCCAGCATCTCCTGCTTCAGCTTGTATTCGCGTTCCCTCTCCTCTCGTTCGGTCTTCTCTTTCTCCTCCTTCTCGATACGTGCCAACTCTTCCTGCCGTTCCCGTTCTCTCTCCTCCTGGATACGCTGTTCGGCGCGCTTGCGTTCCTCCTCCTCCTTCTTCTGTATTAGGTAGGCAGTGCGTCGCTCCTCTTTGCGCTGATCTTTGCGATCGGCGAGACGAGCATTGCGCGTATCGGCTAAGCGTTTTTCGAAATCGCGTAATTTATCCTAAATACAGAACATAAATAAATTCAACTTGTCATTTGTCTGTTTATTCACTTTTAACATTAAATTACTATTGTCGAATACAATGACATGTTATAAAGTACGACGCAACTTGAAAATATTGGATATTTATCAAAATTTGTCAAAAGTGGCGGGAACACATTTGCTTACCTCATATACACTATTCCTTTCCTTCATCAATTTCTCTAAGAAGGCGACCTTGTCGACCTTCATGCGCGCCAAGCGTTCCTGAGTTACTACAGCCAATTTACGCTCCTCGACGGCGGCATTGATCCTCTCTTGCTCCTGTTGCTCCCAGAACGCTTGATCCTGCAATTGGCGCTCCTTCATGGACGCCTGCAACAGGGGGATTTCCTCCATACGCTTCGCTCGTTCGAAGTAGTCGACCTTCTTTTCTTGCGACTTCAGTTTCGCCTGGAGTTCCCGTCGTTCTTTTTGAAGTTCCTCCGCTTCGCGCACGGCTATTTGATCGGCGTCCATTTTCTTGATATCCTGCGCAAGGAATGAACAAAATAAATTGCTTAATCACCTGCTAATACTTCTTAACGTAGACTGGTTTATGGGAACTGCGACACGTCACTCACACTTTACAAACCTTAAAAAACACACCTTCCCACACGAATATAAATAAATTTATGAGGGTGGAGTGTTTTTTAAGGTTTGTTGGTTAATGTAACTTACATCCTCATCCAACTTCTTTAAGATCTTCTGGCCGTGACTGGTCTGCGAGATCTGTTGCATCTTTTCCTTAAGATGACGGTCCTTGATCTGTTGCATCTCGTTAAGGGCCCGTTTGCGTTCCCTCTCTTCGCGTTCCTGCTCTAACCGTTTCTGTTCGGCTAACGCCTGTTGACGGGCCATCTCTTCCAGTCTCCGGTGCTCCTCTTCTTCTCTAGCCGTGTTCAACCGTTCTATGTACTCCTTGCGGTCTTCGATGATTTTGCGACGTTGTAAGATGCGTTGATGGTCGAGAACTTTGTGCTCGTGGTAGTTGGCGACCATCTGTGCTCTAAGTTTCTCGCGCTCGGACTGCAATAGAGAGAATATGGTATTTGATATTATGATTTTTTAACAAAAAAATAAAAAGGTAAATTAATTGCATTAGTGTGTCGTCACAAAACCGAGTAGAGATAGAAACGCTGCATTTTCTCTTAAAAAATCCCGCAAAAATCAGTTAGAAGATTGATTTGAACAAGTTTTATTTTCGGCCTTTGCTAATTATCCAGGTTGCGCCATCAAAATCCAGACAAGTTGCAATTTAATTGTCCGTCCACCAGTGGTCGTTGTTGAAGTCTGATGCATCTATAGCATTCCTCCGCTCTTGGAATGCACTAGAAGCCTTATGGAGAAAAACTGCAGGGTTGCCAAATCATCTAATCGTTGACGTTACTTACGTGACAGTTCATACGATAAATAAATTCATACGATTTTAAGCTTCATGAGTTAATTTATAACAAACCAAAAAATAACTTTAATAATCGTGCATTTTTATTTTTAGCTAAACGTCTCTCCCTGTTTACGTTTCTTTCCTACAGACTCCATTGCTCAACCAAGAACATAAATGATTATGTAATTCTTAAAGGGAGCTTTAAAAATTACATTTAAAATGTACACTTACATTTTGAGCAGTTCCAACAAATTATTGCCGTAATAAAAATTACGGTTCATAGTAATGTATTATGAAACAGAACAAAATAAGCAAAATACCGACAGCTGACCAAACAAATCTTTTGACAACCAAACACTAAAAGGCAACGGCAACACTCAATTAGGAGATAAGGATAGTTATTGGGAAAAAAACGTGAGATAAAAAGGGAGACATATATCCTATTTGAACCCATACTAAGGTTGGAACGCGCTATAGTAAACATGACATCACCACTTTTTTAATAAGAAAAATACAGTACAGAAAAGAAACCACAAAAGCGCTACACAAATTTTAAATTAAAGAGATTAAAGCAAGCGTTACAATATGACGTTGTTAGTTTTATATTTGTTAGATTTTGTTTGGGAAATTAATAGTAATTTTTTCAAGTCAGCACTAAAATCCTCAATTAGTCAAAACAAGATGGAAAAATACTGTTTATGAACGCCAACTAGCAATTGCAATTATCCAAAAATGAATATTTTTCTACAGAAAAGTATCCAGATTACTGTGACAATTAACTTTATGTTTAAATACCTTTTTCTTGTTCGGATTAATGACATTTATAGCCTGATGCAAGACAGTGGACATATTGACCAACTGGTTCCGTATCTGCTCGCTAGGCATCGACTGCAAAGTAGGACCTTCGGGATTGTCCTCCCTCTGGCTTTCGCTCAGGTCTATTCCAAAATGAATACATTGCTTCTTGTGATCGATCCTGATCTGCATATCGTTGTGTCGTACGCAGTCCACCAGCAATCTCTCCATGTGGAAAGGCGTGGTGAACTTGGCGAGCTCAATCAGCCGCGAGAATTCGATGGTCTGATACACTTGGGCCACTTGTCTCACGAGACGGACCAAGGTGACATCCTGCAGGGCCCGAATGTACTGGACCAGGGAGGAATTCTCCTCGGCCTGCAGCGATTCGATTACCGTTTGCACGCGGGAGCACAACATTAATGGATGGAACTCGACTTCGAGCCAGTTGTAGAGGTCTTGGAGTTGAGCCGAAGCTAGATTGACTACGTTCACGCGGACCTAATTACGATAACAGGTTAATTAATATTATGCAAAATACCTGCAATGTAAAAAGAAACTTACTATATCCTTCAATAAACTGGCCCTGGTCGGCGGTTGGAACAGACCTAAAAGGATCGCGAGTCTTTGGGCCTTCTCCAGTGGGGATTTGTCGGTTTCTATGAATCGATCGAATTCTGGATGTGCAGATGGCAAGGGAATAGCTAGTGTAGCAATCAATACATTGCAAGCCATCCTGTAAGCAAATTTATTTTAAAATGACGTAAAGCGGGTGTACAGTAAGTTGTAAGTGTTCTAAGTAAGAACATTTAACAGAATTTTAGAACAGCAAACGTGTATTACCGTTACCACCCAAATAACGAGTTGTTAATTTATATTATTTAAACTGTAGCATAATTATTCATTTGTACCTCTGCAATTCTTCTGGCGTGATATTCTTTTTCATTTCCTTTGATAATTGGAACAGTTTGAATAAGGCCGCGGCATGGAATAAATAATTGCCCGCTTTCCAAAATACCATAGCAAGTTTGTGGTAGTAATTGGCCATTGTTTTCGGCACAGGCATCTTCTTGGACATATTCATTAAACCATGGATGTCTTCGATAGCTTTATAAGCTTCCTACGGAAGAGGAAAAATACGTAATAACATTTATTTGTTCCTTTACAACAAGCAAAGGTCATCTAACCAAAAATGCACACCACAGCACTGACCTGCCACAATTCCATTTGTATGGCCGACTCCAATTGGAACAACCTTGTTTCCAAATTGAGCTGCTGCGTTTCAGGCTTAGATATCGACACATTCGCCACTTGCGCGGGCAGCTTGCAAATATCCTCTAAGTGCTTCCTCAATTTGTCGCACAGTTTACGGAATTCAGTCTTCCGATTGTACTTCAAACAGAACTGGAAAGCCATCCGCGCAATGTCATGGTAGAGAGTCTCGACATGAGCATTGGTACGCAGCAATTCCAAACACTGACAATACGATTCCCATAGGAATTTCACCCACGGTGTTAAGATAGTGCGATCGGAACGATCTTGAGCATCTTCACCAGAAACAGCACTGCAAATTCATGCAAATTATGAGGTCTGGCAGCAGTTTGTTTAAACAGTCAATGTGTTTTTACGAGAAACAAAACAACCACTTAGAAAATTTTATATATATTTGTGATAGGGCGACAAATATTGGGCACCAGAAGCCAATTTAGGCATTAAATTTGAATTGAGTATTTTTTTTATTCATAAATTGGCTGCTGTTGCCCAATATTGGTCACCTTCCTCCTCCTCTGTCCTATTTCTTCCCCTAATATTTGTAATATTCTCATGCTAACAATTTCTTAAATTCTATTTTAGGTCTAGAGTAAATATCATGTAATAATGGATTAAACACAACACACAGTTCAACCCTTATAATTGTGAGAAAACAATATAGCTTTTGTCATATACCACAGGTCAACTTATACAACAAAGATAAGAAATAAATCACCTACCTTAATAATATACTTTCCGGTGTAGCTACATTGTCAAGATCATCAATATCGACGACAGCTTGAGCAGATTGTTCACGTGCATTCTCAGTTTTCTCCTCAGCCATCCGTAAATAACCACGTATAACATTTTCCAAGGACCCGACATTCACCGATTGAAACATATTTCGATACTGAAACAGTCCCTCCTTGGCTATGTGGGATTTTTTCAATTCGACGCAAAGGTCCAAATACTTGAACATGATCGGTTCCAGCACGGATTCCGACCAGTTGTACGCCCATTTTTTGTTCCTGAATACCTCCTGCAACGTATCTAGAGCCCTAGCGGGTTTACCGACGTCGATGAATTCTAAAAGTCAAAACAATAATCGGACAATGCGGTTATACCAGAGCATATGCAACGTGCGCTAGGGTTATATTTACCATTAGCGCGCTTCAACGCGTTTTCAGGTCGCTGCCCGTACCGAGCCATTTTTCAAATATTGGTGAATAGCTTTATTCACATTTAACGCACAAACGTTACAAAACTTATTTTTCCGAACCTGAGATAAACGTCAGCCACCAATCTGGTTATGAACATGTAAAATGGCGGACGGAACCAACGGAAATATTGCGTTGCCTATTCTCGTTTTGCAGCAATAAAAAAATAAACAATAATGCCTTAAGGGGTTTGCGTTCCCATTAAAATATTTCTCAAACAAATTTTATCACATTCATATATTATACAACCAAATAAATTTATTTTATCTCAATTATAGAAATCTGTATTACACCCTAAAATTAAATGAAGCACATTAATCACGCCATTTTAAGCTTTGTTCGAACATATTTCACTCCAATTTTCAATCCTTCGATCACGAACTTAATTAATCACAAAACGCGCCCGACTGAACTATATCAGTAAAATTATTCTTAGTAGTTCGCAGTACATTGTTCATTTATTACCATTACTACAATGCATATTCTTCAATTTTATAAAAAATTGTTTGTTATATATCTATTACCATATATTTAACTATATTATCTGTAAAATAAGTTACATATATGTACCTACATATATATGTACAGGCACAATTTATGCAGGGCGTATAGAAGAAGAAAACCAAATAATAAATAATAAAAATAATAACACACGTTGGTTATGTTTAAATTCCGTTCAATGGTTTTATATGGAAAGCTGGTGCCACTGTACTCCTGTTAAGACAGGAGTACAGTGGCAGGAGTCAATAATTTTTCTATGATGACATAAGTGTCATCATAGAAAAATTATTGACGCGCGTGGCCGGATAGACTGCAAGTGCATCATTTAGATACCGTATATAAATGATGCTTCCCGTATTATAGGAAGCCGTGTGTTCAAAGATATCGTTTTATAGAAGTTTTGTAACTGAATTCTTAGTACTAAAATTTGAAAAAAAAAAATTCGTATACAAAATGTTTTTTTAGTTTATATTTTTTGTCTACGAATCACCGAGCAAGTAAATAAAATAAGTTAAAATATTGAATGGATATTAATAAAGAACTATAGTCATTTAAAATTCTCTATATTTGCTCAAATAATATATACAAACAATCCCTTATGCTACTACAGGAAATAGCGTTTAGACAGTTAAAAATATTTTGCTTACTCTTTACAATTTTGATTTTATAACTGCATTAAAAACCGTAGCATTAGGTGTAAATTGTCCCTAAATAATCAATCAATTTTAACATCAAAATAGTATTTGATTTTTCGTTAAACCTTTTAATAGAGACCATTGTAAAATAATTATATACTAAGATTTTACATTTTTTTTTATTATTATTTAGAGACAAATAAAATAATAAAACATATATTAATACCTTACACCACGTAAATAAAGACAAAAGTTTCAGTCCACGGGTAACTCAAAATTAATACATAATAAATGTGTTTTAATTTAAAGCATTTTAAAATCGATTTTTTTTTGTTTTCGCAATTAAATTTAATATAAAATACACAACAAATTAATATAGATTTAACAATCACTTAACATATACATCACATACAATTAACAAGATATATTTTCTTTTAAAAAATAATTGAGAAATATAAATAAAAAATGTATAAGCTATTTTATTTGACGATAATATATATATTATGCCTATTCTAAACACATTTCGGCGTCTAAGTTAAATATAAAGTAAGAAAAACAATAATAGCTAATGTAAAGCAAAGAAACGAATACAATATCATCAATCTCACATTTTTCTTAAATTCCTGCTGTTTCTGCCTAAATTTCTCAGAGTATTTATACGAGACATCTTGTAATAACAAGGGTTCCAACAAGAGCACATTTCTATTGGATCTCTGCTGTATTTCCTTTTTTCTCCTGTCGACCAGTGACTTTTCAACTTCATCGATACTCATAAAACGTTTCGGAGCACTCTCACTGTCGATTGGTGATATTTCATCCAAGTTGACGACATCTCTCTTCTTCAATTTCTTGATTATGATATTATTCGGACTGTTGCAAACGCGAGACACTTTGAACGACAAATTTCGTTTCGGATAATATTCTGTTATCACTAGGGAGTTGTAATTTATCATCGGAACGTAGTCTATGTAGGAGGATTCGTCGATTTTAGTTTTTATATTACCGTATATGTAAGGATTTTTAATTAGCGTGCAAAAATCCAATATTAGAACCCCTGGAAAGTTGCAAAGTAATTTTTTCTTATACACTGGCATGTACTTGTAGTTCTTAATTGATCTTATAGCGTTATTTAAATGAAATGAAACGTTATTTGAATATTGCACGTCTTTGTATTGGATAATACAACCGAATAAAGATTTATTGAGCCTAAAATATACATTGCTATAACACACCGACGAGAACAGGGTGTGATCCCAATGCCTTTGAAACAGTTTATTTTTAATAATTGCAGCGGTTTTTATTCTACTGCCTCCGAGATACTTTGAACCCTCCTTTACAGTACATTTATATTTAAACTTTTTCCTGTGAAATATACATTTGAATCGGTGGAAAGAAAATTTATTTTGACGTAATGTTCTTTGTGAATACTTATCGAAAGGATATTTACTATTGCTAGAACTGGAGATTGTAAAAACTTCTTTACTGGATGAATTTTTATCTAATCGTTTCCTATAAGTTTGGGTATCGTTGTGGCATACGTTGAGTCAGTTCGGAATATAAGTCTTTTGTCCGTCAATTTTTTGAAGATCATACAAAACCTGTAATTAAAACAATAAATAAATAACAAAAATTATAGGCGGCACTAATTCGAAACAAAATACGAGTCATTATACCTCTAATACTGACGACATACTCCAAGCTTGTGTTCTTGAGCTGTCCCTGCAGAAAGAACCATTTGAATTTGTCAATTCTGGCAAGCCTTTCCAAGCAGTGGTTTGAAGTTCGGTAAAATGTTTCGATAAAATCAACTTGATGTTCGATACTGTGGATTCCAAGTTGCCGTTCATCTTTGAGAAGTGTAATTTTGCACGTAGGAAGTAACCAATAGGCCACACCCATTCCTATAACAAATAAAAACAAGTCAAAAACGTTGATTTTTAGTAAGTAGACGTTCTGTAATTTTTCTTCAATATACAGTGTGATTTGTTAGCTCCACTTTAGCAAATTAAACTTGACACGATTCTGAGAAAAAAATAAGAGCAAAGAAACTTTTACACCGCTTGAACACAACGTTCTACATTGTTAATACTAATACTTACTGGACCTTGATGATAATTAAAACCATGCGCAACTCTCGTAACATCTGAATCATTCGAATTATCATAATCTCCACAATAATTCCAATCGTCGGGATCTAAAGTTTTCATGCCCAACGGCCCGAGTAGGTATTTCTCGGCGTTTTGCAATGCGATCCAAGCGTGTTTCGGTTGAAATAGCTCGGGTGCCTGAAAGAAATGCGTCTACAATTCCGTAATCAAATACTATACGAACGATTTAAACCCACCACACACATTGCCACGGGATAATTGCATCGCAATTGGAAATCGGACCACTCCTGCGTGGCCCCGAAACAATCCTTGTAAATACCCCGCTTATGTATCAGATCCGGTCTCAGTTCGCCTTTGATGGGCTCCGTATTCACCCAGAAAAATTTCTCGAAGCTCTCTTGAATCCTGTTCGCCCATTGGAAGAAAGTCCATTTCGTTCGTACATTGTTCTTTCCTATTCTTTCGACGCCGTCGTAGGGGTATTGGCCGTTTTGGTTAAGTTCATGCAGCCACGATACGGTCGACTTAGATAAGGCGATTAATTCGATGGCAGAGCCATCTCTGGGAGTAGCGGGTTTTCCCCGATTGCCAGCCTTATCAGAAGAACCCATCTTGTCCATCCAAGTACCGCAATTGGCATTGTTTCCACCAAATACAAATCCTGTGAAAATAAAAAAATTGACGTGTTTTTCTAATTAGCTTCCACAGTAAGTTTCCACACAATTGTAATTAACTTAAAGTATTCTAACTTTTTTATGAACAAGCATGGGTTATGTGGTAGAATAGCTTTTAGCTAAAGTTCGCCGTAGGTTCTTCTATTGTTCTTATTTTACTTTAATGAATGACGATATTATTATTTGTCAATACCATCTCAGAAATATTATTTTACTGAAATTGTCATCTATCTCTATAACATCTTGTCAAAGGTACCTCATATTTTTTGATCATTTTAAGGTCTGAGCTTCACGCCAACCGGTTAATGTTGCTTGCATGTGTCAAAATAGATCGGTAGAACCAGATATTATATAAACTAATATACCAACTAATGTGTTTTAAGCTATATTTTTGTTCACATGTTTTTTTTCAGGAGGGTAATTGTTACTGGTGGCTCTGTATTACAAATGTATAAATACTAACCCGTTTCAGGATGTACTCCTATTTGCACTCGAAAACCTTTATCACTCATATGCTCATCAATTTGTCTGCCAGCGTTCCTTTCTCGGTACATGAGTCCTTGGAAATGGATCCGCAACGCTTCTTGCATCACATCCAAAAGCTTTTGTTCGGGCGTAGAATCGCCGAAACGTGACTCATCTGTCGGATAGATCCGAGCAACGTGATCGTTTAAAATATTAACACCGCAAGGTGCGTCTTTCACATAACACTGAATGCAATACAACCACCACCAAACTGCGTCACGACAATTGTATCTGCGAAGAAACGTAGAACGATGATCCGTTTGGATGAATGTGAAATATTGGAAAATGGTGGTTCGCGTTTGAAAATTTAGTTTACCTTGCGTTCTTTCCTCCGTCTAATAAGTTTGGTATGAGTCCGTGGCGGAGACATCCTCCGTATGCTAGAATAATGTATCGGGCTTCGTCGTAGCGACCGGTGAGAATAAACAATCCGCGGAGAGCTATGAAGGTGTCACGACCCCAATTTCGCATATAGCCGACAGAGAAATGCGGAAGTCCTGTTAATAGAAAAAATAAATAAAGTAAACTTATTTCGACATTATACAATGTGAAATAAGTTAACAAAGGATAATCATAACTTATATAGCATCAGCTAAATACAGTGGGGTGTATGAGTTACATTTTACGGAAGATAATATTATACATTTTTCGATCACAACCGATTCAAGATCTCGTGAAACCGCAAGTGTAAGTTTAAAAAATCCAAAGCCATTTTCAATTCTTTCCAGTTAGCTGAGCACTGGTTCAAATAAATCGATTCGTAAAAGGTTACATTATTCAAATTGAAGTATTCTCCAGTTATTACCTATTCTGTTATAATTAAATCAGTTTTGAGAATAGAATCTTTTTCGTATGGTCACGAGGTAAAGTTAACTAGAAATAACATAAAAATCAAATTAAAACGATAATTCGATATCTTATAATATAAACTAAATCACAGGTTCATTATTTGAAATAGACGAAAACGATTCCAAAAAAATGTCATTACGATCACCGGCAAAACAGGCAACAAGGTGGTAAGGGTATTTTTTAGTTTTAAATTTATTTTAAGCCACCGTATCCTATTATTTTATAACTATATTTGCTGCTATGAGTTATTGGGCATGCTAAATGTTGTAATGATGTTGACTATTATTTATACTTATTATCTTATTGATACCTCGCTTCTAAAATATATAATTCAAAGATAGTTACTATTTTTTGGATGAAATGAAATAATTCCTATCAGAACTCAGCTGGTTAAGATTTAACCTTGCCAGGAAAAACAAAATTTGCACATTCGATTATCTTATTAGAAACATTGGCTAATTTAGAAGCTTACCCAACATAATTTTTTGTCTACGATTTAAAATATATTACTGTACCGGCTGAAAGTGTAACACAAGCTTGGACGAAGGAATTTTCTCCCCTCCTTTGTGGTGGTTTCGGCGGACTGATATTAGAAGCCAATTTTGGTAAGGGAGCTGATTTTATAACGGCCCCAAACTGTACGGAGCCCAGAGCTAAAGATTTTACGAATGTAGATCCGTTCCTAACGAAGCTATGGAAAAGAAAAAAAAAACAAAGTCTTTATCGCTGTAGAATTAACATGCTACTGTATCTTACTCCGACATGAGATTAAAGCCGTGATCCAACAGCATCAAATACACCCTGGTCACAATAGCATCAAAATAAGACGGTACAAGATAGCGAGGGATATGTTTCAAAGGTATAACGTTCTCCTCGATCCAGATTCCCAGCTCTCTCGTACCCTCGTCTACTTGCAATCGCTGCCACATATAATCTATAGAAATTTAACACGGAACGTAAATGCAATTTCCGATTTTCTTTTCTATTTCTTTACCTATCATCCAGTTGCCTTCCCTTAAATTGCCGCACAGCGGGTGGCCCAAATCGTTATTGGGTCTGATGTTCTGCAATAGTGACATGAAGCCTTGTAGGCCGCAATAGAATGCTGACCCGAAGTTGGGTATGTTATAGGCCCCGAAACCGTAGCCTTCATCCTTTTCTTCTTGGTCGCAGCGATACAGGGCCCTGTTCAAGTCGGCCAAACTCATTTTATTGACTGTCTGCGCTAATTCGCGATTATCGTTCCTGGAGAGGGAGATTAGAAGATCGCGTATTTTACGTACGGATTCCTGTATGTTTTTAGGTAATGATACCCTAAAAGATAAAATAAAAATAATTTTAGGACGATAGAAAGTGACTTTAGTTTGAAAAACATTACATAAGATAACTATTGTATGAAATAAACAATTCTACACTTGACAAGGAAGCATACCAAGTTTTCTACAATATCAAAGGAAAATAAAATACTATAATAACGTAATAATAATAATTGTCACTTTATGAAATTAAAAACAATATGTAATAGAAATGAAGAACGAATTGTATTGACAGCATTCCCCCGTTACTGAATCTATGCATCGACTCCTATAGGGGGCTATAGGTAAATCCCCAGTATTGTATACAAAATGTATGGCATCATAAAGCATCGAAGCATACGTACTTAATGGCAACGACGCTTCCAGGTTTGAAGTTTTTGAAATTGAGCTTTGTATAGTTCTCTCGTCCCGATTCGATCCATTCGAAGACACTAGAATCAGACAGCTGTATATGTTGCTTTAGTTCAACTTTGTACTCTGCCAGGCCATTTATGTATTCGGAATCCGTGTCGAAGCTTTCAATTTTCGTATATTTAGATCCGCCATCTCTGAAAACACACACAAAAATGTCTAAAAGAAACAAAAAAATTTATGAAAGAAATTGCGCGTTGAAATTTCAGGTGTTCCAACTTTATATAAGCGAAAGAAAATAACTAATTTAAGTATCATCCCATAAAGTTGGCGCATACAACGTTTTCATTAAACGTATAGTACGATCAAGTAAATATAGTGCCCGAAAAATATCGGAAAACAGAAACATAGAAATGTTCAAACCGAGAAACGTTCCAATTCCAGATATTCAAAGGGCCAATAAACGCAGTTATTTACACATATCGATTTACCGCCAAAAGATTTGTAGTTATCGTTACAAACAATACAACACCTGAAAACATTTAATTGGAATAACTCGCCAATTTGTTTTATAACACAAGCATTTGATAGCCAGTGATAAGTTTGTTACAGAAAATTCAGGTTTTCTAGAGATGTTGTTGCCAGAGGATCTTCTCCTGGCTTAAAGAGGATTACTCCTACAAGACAATGTCAATTTGTGTTTTTCAAACAGTTAAACAATCCAACCTGATGGTAGGCTACAAGATTTTTATAACCTTTCAATTAATCCTTTTAAATAATAAATAATAATTATTATCCATCGTATTTAACGCCAAAGTATAGCAGGTAATTTCACAGATATAGAATGAGGAAAGTTTCGGAATTATGTACCCACCATTGTCACAGGAATTTGACTTACTTAGTGCTAGTATGACTCAACGAAGCCTCGAAAATAATCTCGTCCAAAGTCCCTTCCACCTCCAAAGGTTTTATACCCCTCTGATAGGATGCGGCGCTTATATCTGGATGACCGAATGCGGTGAAGGCGACCAACACGACGCTTTCGTGAGTTTCAGGGTTGTGCCTGGTCACAGCCACTATGTCACCATCCATTTGATCAACATATACCTGTAGGAGGAAACACGATACCATACAAGCTGCACACAAACTTAGAAATAAAGCATTTTTAAAGGAAGCCGAACAACGCGAGCAGAATGCGAGGTTATGTAGTTTGTTTTGTTTGGAAAATTTTCAGAGTTGTAATTTTTTGACGTCTGCACTAATGCTCTGAATACTTCTTAAATTATCAGAAGACCAGTGGTGGTTCGTCGGGGCGGCAGTGCAGGCACTGCCCACCCAAATATAATTAAAGAAATTGAAAATTTTGAGACAATTTATTTGTTTATAATAATGACAATAACAATAAATGTTCAACGTTTGTGGCTACCGCTGCCCACTAATTAAAAATACTCACGAGTCACCGCTGCATAAGATTACCGTACCTGGTCGTAGCCATTCAGTCCCAATTGGAAATGCAAGTCGTTTATGGCCCTCTTGGCGGGGATGATGGCGGAATTACTTGAGACGTATTTAGGGTTTTCCAAGATCAAAGATTGGTCATCGCTCCACTCCGTGTACAGTCGTTTTTCGTCGACAACGTGGATCTGCAAATAATAGTAATAATAATAATAATATATATCTTTATTGCCACACGTTTCTCCTTTACAATACAAGGATTATAAGAAATAATGTATAAGAGAAATTAAGGTAAACTACATGTAAAGTCTAAACGGCGCAACCCCAGGATGAAGTACAGTACGCGACTGCTCAAACCTAACCCTGTATTTATGAACTTAACTACCAAAATTCTTGCCTAAAACTAAAACTAAAGAAATCCTACGAAATAGTCATCAAGTGCGCACACATGCGCGCTTGATGTATTGGTGTGATACCAATTTATAAGCTAAAGCTCCTAGTTTACTTACTAACTTACAGAACCTGCTCAATAGATACGCTATAAAGTTGCAATAGAAAAACAGTGAGTCTTCCTGAAACAATCTGACGCAAAGAGAAAAATACAAGAAGGATTGATTTTGTAATAGCAGTAGGTTAAATTTAAGCTTGAACGTTTTTAGGCCACAATTTTTAAGATTTGTTGTATTTATAATAAATGCGAAATGAGAACGATCTCTCAAAAAATGACAATCTGTGACATGGCGGCGATATCAGTCCACGGAAGCGAGTCGCAATGTTATGCGTACCTTACTGTATAGATAAGGAGATTTTTTTAAAATTTTGTGATATAGAGTCATAGTCTGTAGCTCTCTTCTATTATACATATTTAGCCAACCAGTTTCCGCGAGCTAATATGTTGAAATTTGCCAAGCCCATGAATATATCTTAAGCAGGAGTTCTGCACTTTCTGTATACGATACAGTTTCACCATCCAAGCAGGAATGATAAATCTCTGAGACAAAAGTGAAATTAGACAGAACATATGTATCACATAACATTTTCTTGGGCGTTTTATTCAAAACAGATCTGAAGGGATTTTTTAAGCTCCAGTATGTATTTGTTGATTTGATTGTGAAATCGAAAAGTGCTGTCTATTTCCAAACCTAAACTTTTTGCATTGTTAGTGATAGGAATTTGAATATCACTGATTTTGATATTAATTAACCCACTCAGAGCTCTACACGCTTCGTTGTTGCCTAGCCTTCAGATTTAGTAAGGTTTAAATTAAGCGAAAGGGGTAATGAATTATCTACAACAGTTGGTAAATCCTGATTAATTTTAGTTATGCCGTCGTTCTAATTAGCAAGTTTGAAGGAAAAATAAAGTTGTAAATCGCCTGCGTATTGATGCCTTCACATATTTTAAATCGTTTAAAATCGATGATGTGTATAATGAAAACAAAATCCAGACGCTCGGGTTTTTATGTTTCTGAAACTTATGTTCAGCTTGCTGGCGCAGTTTCATCGTCTTTTTCAAGTTATCCGTCAACCTAGGTATATATTTTTTTGTGAACCTTCGAGAAACTAGAGGTGCATGTCTATGTAAAATGCATGAGTTGAAGTAGGGGACTTTCTCCTCTGCATTACGTAAAAGTATCAAGAAATTTAAATCAATACGACCAAGGTCGAAGAGAAAGTCAGGTAGATTAATGTTTTTATAGTCACGAAAAGTATGGGAGGCAACAGTTGGCTCCGGCCTGTTGCAGGCTATGTCGCAGAAAATATAATCATGACCCGACAGATGGCAGTCAATTACGCCAGAATCTATTATGTTACCATCACTGGTGGCTAGAATAAGGTCAATGAGGGATGAAAATGTTGACTGTGACTCTATAGGCATGGAAATAATCTACCTGAAGTCCAACCCGTCCAAAAAAGAATCGAAGTACACCGTGGATGGATTGTTAATTTTGAACAAATCAATATTGAAATCCCCGCAACAGTACACCTCGTCAGCCATCAACTGGCACTGCGCCAGAGAGTCCTCCAGCTCACCCAAAAAATGTTTATAATCTGACTGTGGTGGATTATAGACAGTGCCTACAGCAACACCCTTCCCACTAACTTTTAAAAGAAGCCAGATTTGTTCGATGTTAGGGGAAGACTCAATTACAGTTTTCTAATATATTACACACCCAAATGCCCAGTCAATGGTAACATTTGAAATTATGGGAAAAGGTCCCTACAACTATGAATACATACTGCATACATTTGTGAGAATCGAAATTCCTTCCTGAGCTACAAAAAGCGACGCCGTGTCGCAGTCTCCTGTACATCAAGGCATAAAATGTAGACAAGCGACGGTACATTACGTTGCCAACTGTCAGAATGTCAGGTATAGGATCCTATATATGGTTGTTCATTCACTTTGTTAAGCCCGTCAAGAAAAAATAAAATTTATATTCAAGAGTTTCTTTTACTTTAAGCGATACAACAGAAGTATCTTCGGCATGCAAGTTTATAAAAATGGTACAATTGAGCGAAAAACAGAGAATTAAAGTGTTAATGATGATTGGTTATGGCGACAGAGCGAAGTGAGTCAACTTTTTAGAGAAAAATACCTTTAAATATCTTTTAAAATCAAAATTCAATGATATAATTGAGATGTAATTAAAAAAAAGAATATGGTACTTACATGATGAGGAACTAATTCATCGTATCCTCTATTCGAGCCGCTAGCACAACAAGCCATGTTTACTAAAGCCGTACTAGGTAAGAGATCGAAAACGGATCTCTTCTGGACTGGAGACGGGTTATCGTGGGTCAAATCCAAGAATAGAGCGTGCGCAATCGACGGTACTAAAGGCCGAATGCTGGGTTGATAAAAAGCTCCTACGGGATAACCTCCGTACCTATACACTAATCGACCTTCCTCGTGGGAATCCCAGGCAGACATTGCTTCTATAGAATCAATTTAAACCGTTAATTATGATAGTTAATATAAATTCCAGCGAAATTCACCTCTAATCAAAGATGTAATACCCAATCTGTTAACAAAAATGTTGTCTTTCTGATCGGAATTGGTAAATAGCTCGGCTACGACGTACAAGTCCGGTCTAACCTTTCTGGCACAATCTAGCAAATACTCGGCGACCGGAATAGGGGTCGAATGGCAATTATCCAACCGTACCCCATCGAATATGCTCGCAGTCTGTTCTACATACTTCCTCATGTGATCCCACAGGAAAGGACAATCATCCGGTTTTTCCCCGAAACGTAATTTCACACTGTCACCCCAAGCGATCAATTCCCTGCGTAGGTACACGCTGGAATCGGATTCTGCGAAGTTCTTCAACGGATCAGAGTTCATGACCCAACCGTTATGTGCCATGAGGTATTTAGATTTCTCTCCGTACATAATCTCTTCGTATTCGGCGATGCTTTTCGCATTACCGAAGTCGGTAAAGTACCGGAAAACAAGAGGATTTTTCAATGACACCTCTTTGATTCTCGGCCCGTCGTCTTGGATACGGAAATAACGGATTCCGGCTATGCAATTGTCTATCGCGGCATTTAAATGGTTTTGTAACTTATTGGTTACCGCTTCATTCAGTTCTTCGAGTTTATGTTTGAAATCTTCTGCACATTTCCTTAAACGACTTTCTTCATCGAAGCAATCAGGTCTAAAGTAAATAATCACGGGTAAATAATCATAGCAATATCTAGTATAAAGAGCCATTTTAATTCAACATTTACATCTATCAAAAGATCCGATTGTATTAGCAATGTCGCTAAGCAATTTCAATTGCAAAAGTTTAAAAATAGATCAAAAGGATCCTCTATATGTTTGCAGCAACAAGAGCTTCACAAAGGTCGATATAAAATTTACCGGTACTTCTTTTGATCTTGGCGTGGGTTTTAAACATTTTAAGGTAGTCGAACAAATTCTGCAATAGAATTCTGTGTCGTTGATTATCTTAAAGTAATCGTATAAAATAATAGGATATGGCGGCTTAAACTGTTAAAAATAAAAATTCCCTTACCACCTTGATGAGTGAAGAACTCCAGATACGTATTTCGGCAACTAAGTTGCCATCCTCGGCAGAATCCACAAAGGAAGATAATGTTAGTCGTAGCAGTCTTTCAAATGGTGTTCTGCGGGGTGCATATCTCCAGAGTGCTACGACTAACATTACCTTCCTTTGTAGATTCTGCTGAGGATGGCAACTTAGTTGCCGAAATACGTATCTGGAGTTCTTCACTCATCAAGTTGGTAAGGGAATTTTTATTTGTAAAAGAATCCTAATTTTCAGTTCAAGTAACCATCAACGCTTAACCCTAAATCTTAATAAAACATTCACAAGCGAATTAAAACGAACCATTAATATTAGTAAGACACTGTTGGCGATGCGATACGGCAAGGCGTCTATCTTACTGATAATTATGTGAAGTAAGGTAACCTACCTAAAGGTATTGTATAAATCCAGAGCACGTTCTAAATCAACTTTGCCCGCTAATCTTCTAAATTTGGAATCCTGAATCATCGTCAACTGCTTCTGTTCTTCACGGGGTTTACTTGGTGTCTTCGGACTGCGATTGCGGGCTAAATTTTGGAAATCAGCAACATACTTCTTTATATCGCAAGTATACATCTCGTGCAGTCTCAGACTAGGTACAATCTCACTGTGAAGTATGTATCGAATTGCCTAAAGAAATAAAATAAAATACATGTTTGCATTTTCGTTATTTTTTATTCTTATACATTAATATGATCCTCGGTAAAAACTTCTGGGGTTATTCCCTTAGTTTCATAGTATCCTTTACTGACGTCGACAGAGAATTGGTATAAAGTTGCATCCAGTAGATAAGCTGGACGCATGTATGGACAATTGGAGCAGTTATATGTTACTTCTGGATGATCAATTAACCATCTGCTCTCATTAGCAGTGTGGTTTAAGACTATGTCGCAGATCGAAGCCATCTTAAAAGATATAATGTAGGGAAAACTTTTTTATCCCCTTTTTAAAGCCAATGCATTTAAATCATAAATACCTTCCACTCTGTCCTAATTTTTCCAACGAATTTCTCCACTTCGTCAAACGTAGTTTGTTTACCATCATCAAAGATCGGATTGAGTTTGAGCTGTTCCTTTAAGCTGTACGAAGAGTTAGACGCTCCCAACTCCTAAAATCATTATCACACAAATGACTATCACTGGGTGAATCAGACCAATTAACTTGAATTTCATCAAAATGTCTATGAAAATTAGGTCTCATATGAAATAATAAATACTAAAGTGGTTTGGTACGTAAAATTTTTTTTTTTTAAAAGCCATACTATAGATTACATTCTTACTTCTATGGTTTACCTGTATCGGAGTGAAATGTATCATATTATAACCGCTCTCTTTTGCAACTCGAATTTTGTTCTCCCAAGTAGAAAACGAACCGAGGGCCTTTGCTAGGACAGTCTGGCACTGAATACAATTTAGCAGAAGCTCTTCATTTCTACCGTACTTAATAATGGGATCGATTAAGAAAAACCCGGAACCTTGTGGCTCCGAACTGTCACTAAACAAAAAAATAAAGGATATTCACACACCATTTTCACCCAAAAAATATACAGGCAAAACGTACTCATCCTCATAGGTAAAATAATAATGAAAGCTTCCCGATAGCTCAGCAAAAATTTGTGCATAGCTGGCAGTATCATCCGAGTTTTCGCATCCTTCGTCGTGACACCACGGCAATTGATAGTAGCAGTTCCGAACAAAGTCTAATTTTGCGGCAGGTTCGACAGGATAATTGCTAAAAAGTGACACTTTTCTGCCGAACAACGATGGGCCTAAACGGAACTGCAAGACCCAATTTCTTTCTATGCGGTAGAGAACAGAATCTTGATGTTCATTGTGGTTCAATGTGAGAACACGAACTTGTGTATCGATCCTCATTTTTGATTCCTTCCTTGTATTTCGTGTAGTTTCAATCGGATCAGAAATAATTTGATCTTCGACAGATGAAGTTCGTATAGTTTCGTCTATTATTCTACTTGACGTAGGATGATCTTGATATTGTGTTGGAAATTTTGTTTCGATGGGCTTGCTTAAGTTGTTAATTTTCTGTTTTATCACTATATTTTCGTTTGCGACTTCTTTATCGTGTAAAACATCTAATACAACTTGGGGTTCGCTTTGGGTACCATGCACTTGATTAAAATCCACGATATTTCCCTTGTTTTCTTCAAATTTCGATGGATAATTTATATCTGCCTTTTGCACTGCGTCACCAACAGTTGATTCAATAAATCTATCGCTTTCTGAATTTAAAATTTCGTTTTCAATTTCCTTTTCTAAAAAGTTCTCTGTTTTGTTTACTTTACTAGATTCAGTTGTTGCAGATGCAATCTCTAAAATCTGTTCTAAAGAACTCAGTAAATCATTGTGACGTTGTTCGGTATAATCAGAATAATCTTCAACTCCTGATTTTTCCTTTTCCAATGTATCTAAACCACTGCCATTAGCGGCATATTCATTTGTCTCCAAATTTGAATTGACTCTCTTCTGACTCTTACCGTTTTGTTCTTTGGAATAATTTGTATCTAAAACATCAACTGTAGGTTTTGGTCTCCCATTTGCAGTTTGATTTAAAGATTCTGTCGGTTCAGACAATTGTGTAACATCAGCACGGGCTGTATTGTTAGCTTTACCGTCCTTCTGGGTATCTATGGGATTCGATGATATACTTTCTGCAGGTTCTTCCTTCTCAATCTCTTCAATCCTATTTCTTTTAGTTACCTGGAAGTCAATTCAATTTCAACCTAAATGTGTTGATGAGATACTTGTACTAAAACTAGTTAGAAATACAACTTGCTTTATAAACTCAGTGGTAAGGAAATATCATATTTCCAGAATTATATCATTTGTTTTATTCAAAAGCAATGTAATGTAAAACAGGAAATATCATGTATTACATAGGGCATACACAAAGAATGTGTATTCTTTTGTAAAATATAGTTTGTTTAAATAGAAACAATGGTTTAAATTAAAACATATTTACTGTCTATATGCTTAGAAGTGCATAAAATATAACACCATAAAAATATACATTATAAATTAAAAAAATACATAAAATAAATTAATTGGAAAGGTCTTTGAGAATTTGAAATTTTCAGCTGATAATTCATTTTACAACAGCGAGTAATATCAATTATATATCAATTTAAAAAATTTAAACTTTTGTTTACCATATGGCGGATGAATTATGAAACTATTATAACTGTAATAAACAAATTGAAATCAAAATTATAAAATTCTTATCGTATAGTATATAAAAACATATATTTTCTCTAGTTTTATTAAACTTACACTTTCCAAATCTCTCGACATGCTTAATAATTTTTGCACACACCACAATAATGTAGAAATACTAACAGAGAACACAAAGTGTCCAGCTTCTTTCATGAAATATGATACATAATTTCCAACAGTAGCCTTACGTTTGGATGTGCCATTTACTTTAGTGTCCATGAATAAATTTGTTTGAAGTTTGTCGGAAGTTGATTTTGCATTGCAAGCAATATCGCTTCCATTCTCAGGCATTTTCGCTATTAAAATAAAAATTTCTAATGGTTTTTAGAGGGTATACATAATACATATTTCATAAAGCTTTTAAAATAAATATTACGGAGATTAATTATCTCAGTTCGAAGGTCATAAAGTTAATTGGTGTTTTCTAAATATATTTTGTGTAATTAAATAATTTTGTAGGCAATACATCACAAGAACCAAATTTAGATTAGGAGATCAGTAAAACATAATTATAATTAATGGTATTATTTGTAAAAAAAAATTAAAGCCATATGTTTTGATATAACATTTGATAATTATGCATCTTAACATAAATTTACGCGTTTAATACATACAATACACAAGATATTTACCTTTAAAAGTTTCAATAGAAACCTCTTGATGGATTATATTTCAAATTTGAAGGATCGGTACGTTTCACAAGGTGACTTTAGTGACAAAAGATGTGTACAGAAGGGTAATAGGGTAATAGTAATTTATGCTATAGAATATAATTACAAATATACAAGGCGATATAAACATATTTATCCCTGAAGCTTATCCGAAAATAAATAATGTAAATATTGATATTGTTTCATAAACATTTTTCTTCAATTTAAAACAAATTTTAATTGAAAATGGCAAAAATGTATGCCACTGATATCAAGGTTGGTAGTTACGAAACAACTAAAACAGCTGTTCAAAAATGGCATGGCCGAATAAATAAAACACTAATATGTCAAAAAATGTCTTAAAAGTTTAAATACTTCTGAATTTCGGATATATTAGGCACAGAGAGATATATTTTTTCTACCGCATAGTGTTATTCTGCACCGAAAAAGATTGTTAATACTAAAATTATGGACAAAAAGATGTGTAACATAAGTGCAAGTTATGATAGTGAAAATATAGAAGATTTTGAAAACGAAAAAGAGGTGAATAATAGAATCTTTAGTGTTGAAAGTGACGAGGAATTACGGCCAATAGAAAATCCCAGCGAAATATGGATCAACAATAATGGCATCGAGGATGACTTAGAGAATGACAATATTGGTAATTTTTTCCACAGAGTAGATAGTGATCAAATTATTTATCAAACTAAAAAGAGGAGATTAAAAATCATAGGGAAATATGTTATGGGTGATTTACTGGGCGAAGGTTCTTACGGGAAAGTGAAAGAAATGCTCGACGTAGATACGTTGTGTAGGAGGGCAGTGAAGATACTAAAGCAAAAGAAATTACGTAGAATCCCAAATGGCGAGCAGAATGTGCAAAGGTATGCTGATAACGAAAAATAAAATTTCACACAAAAACATACATATACTTACAATATCCATAAACCATCCGAACATTGCCATCACGTGGTGCTTCAACCTGGAAAAATTAAAGGGACACGGTAAAATTTTAGGGAAATCAAGCTGTTGAAGCTGTTGAAAGAGGACAAACACAAGAATGTTTGTAATCTAGTCGATATATTGTATAACGAGCAGAAACAAAAGATGTATTTAGTTATGGAGTATTGCGTAGGCAGTTTGCAAAATATGTTAGACTCCACACCGTCGAAGAAGTTTCCATTATTCCAAGCGCATGGGTATTTCACCCAGCTTATCAATGGACTCGAGTACTTACATGGTATGCGAATTATACATAAGGATATAAAACCCGGAAATTTGTTGCTTACTTTAGGAGGAGATCTAAAAATCTCCGATTTAGGTGTAGCTGAGGTAATAACACTTCTTTATTTATTTCTTTATATACAAAAATATTTAATTATAGTAAAAAGTGTTAGTAATAAGTAGTTGCTTGGATAAAAGAAAAAAATTGTTTCAATGAAAAGACAAACTAAATAACTTTTATTTACCTTCTTCTTGCAATGAAAGCTCCAAAAAAACCCAATGGTATTATTAGTAGATACATCTTGCACTAACAATAACTCTTGTCTTTCCTTGTGACCTCTATACTAGTGTCAAAGGTTATTCCTTTCAGAAATTTATTATTAGTCCAGAAACATGCATATATTGAATGATATCACCATAAAAGCGCTCTTCCATGCCTTTGATATGAGTAAAGCGATTTTTATTTCCAAAAATAAACTGTAACCTTCATTTCTTGTATCAGTATATATCAATAATTGGACATGCGAATTCCTTTTGACTTCTATCTGTGCTAAAACAGTTTTCTTTTGATTTTTTACGTTCTCTTATCTGGAATTTCACCGGAGATTTTCATTCCGAAGAGTAGTCGTCAATACCGGTTTCCGACATATGTATTTTATTTTGCGTCGTGCCACGCTTCGTATGAACCTTGAATTTAAAAAATAGGCCGCAAAAATGTTACTTAAAAAAGACTGTTGACATCCATGAACTTTAAATAAGTGCCAATAAAGTCGCTAAAGATCTTCCAGCGTATTCTTTGTGTACACAGAGGTTCCCAAAATTAATTGCGTTGATATATACAGGTCGCGCCAAAATTATACGCAGTTTTCTTTAATTAACCTTATTGTAATAAGTTAATATATGCATTATTTAGATTAGCTATTTGTGCGAGGCAACATTTATTAAATATTTATAACTTCGTTTTTGAGCATATAAATATAAAAGTTTGAATAAAATATATTATTGGTCTAAAATTGCAATCTTTGTTACTATATAACTTTGCGTAATAAGTGAGGGTAGCAGTTTAAATACATTTGTAGATGGACATTTTAAAAGACAATTTATGATGAAACAGATTTAATACACATTAAGCCTGCATTATAACTTTTATCTAACATAATTTTTATTACATAAAAATCGCAATAACTATTCTAATTTAAACAATCTTTGGAAGGTGTCAAATTATTACAGCACAACCTTGTTAATCCGACTTAACTGTTCGGATTAACGAATATAACGACTTTTTCACTTAAACTGCTTCAAACGGGTGTTTTAGGAAAACACATATAGATTAATAATATAATTAATAATAATTAAACTAAAATTTATTTTAAAAACAAAACTTGCAATGACGTTGCTTCGGGAATTTTATATGAACAGCGTTCGGTTGATGTCTAATGCGTTGTAGAAGTAACAGTTGATGACCTGGTATGTTATTTTCTGTACTCCATTTGGTTCACTGTTGATGGTGAAATGATCATTTCATTCGTAGCTAGAATCTCTTCTCCGCCTCCCACAAGCTGTTGTGCGATTTCATTGTTATATCTGTAATCTGGTGTATTTCCTCATCATCACTGACATGATGGGATTCAGTATCCTAAGCATCCAGAATTTCTAATAAGCTACGTCGTAAACAAGCTAAGGGTTTTTTTTCCATTTTCATCATTTGTTTTGAGCATTCACATTGGGCCACAGTTTCTTCCATGACTGTGGAATAGGTCCCCGATTACTAATCGATATTAAAATTATCCAGCAATTAGTTAATCATTTAATACGACCGGTAATAAATAATAAAGATTGTAATAATGGACACTTAATTTGGATCAACATGTATACCAGATGTCTCATATTTTATCGAAAATTAAATATTTGGAAAGAATGTTATGATACAAATATCGAAGTAACTAGATTAAAATTATGTACACATAATAATTCTAATGTTACTGGAATTTGTGTCGACATTGTAGATTATAAAGTGTGTAGGAATTTTGAAACGTCGTAATATTAACTTATGTTTTATTTTAGACAATAGATTTATTTGCAGAAGACGATACATGTCACAATGGCCAAGGCTCACCTGCATTTCAACCGCCAGAAATTGCAAACGGCCTGGAACATTTTCCCGGCTACAAAGTCGATATATGGAGTTCGGGTGTTACTCTGTAAGTTCCGCTTTGTTAATTTACCAACTGTAATTAGTTAGAACGCATTCAACCCTTGGATGGCGTAAATTTATGTATTTTACCAACAATCTGCTAACATATCTGCAACTACCGTTTGCTATTTTTCAGGTATAACGTTGCAACAGGTATCTATCCATTCGAAGGTGATAATATATATAGATTATTTGAAAATATTGGTACGGGTACTTTCACAATTCCACCGGAAATAGAGGAACCGCTCAGGGATTTGTTGTTGGGCATGTTACGGGCCGATCCCCATTCTAGGTTTTCAATAAAAGATATAAGGCATCATGCGTAAGTGATTTTAAAATATGTGCAACTATTTACAGGGTGCTCGATAAACAATTTTTTTTATTAAAAAAAAAGGAGGAATTACATTTAGGGATTATCATATTTTGTGTCCGGGTAAACACTCAATAGTGGAACTAGTATTAGATTGATCGTGAGGCAATTTGTAGTTGATGACAGCGAATTTCGTTGCACAACTTGGTATTATAAATAAGCTTTTCCAGTGTTATTAAAATTTTAGTTAATGGGGGACTGTAGAAAATATTAAGTCGATTATACAGAAAAACGTTGCCTAAACTTACCTTACATATACGCAATGATCAATCTAATCTGTCGACTATAATCTAGTTCATACGTTATTAAATATTATGTGTGCATTACAATTCCATTTTCATAGCGACAGTCTCACAGCGCCCTCTCCTTGTGAAATATAGAACTTCGAAATTAATCAACTTCCTATTGCACACAAAAAAACAAATTTTTAAAGGCGTATCCTTTGGGTTGGTTTGGAATGTCGGTAACCAACTCAAGGATCTACCGTTTGGTAAACGGGCCGGTCTTCTAGTTCATTTACACTATTGAACAAATAGGAGGGATGTTCGCTTACTAAGGTACATTTGTGAATTACAGACAGACTACTTTATTTATAGAAATCAAACATACACTAAGTAAAAGCGTGAACTGTTGGCTACTTTTCAATATAATCGCCGCCAATGTTAAGGCACTTATCCCGGCTTCTGTAAACCCAGCTGCTGTTCATAAAAGGTGCGATCCAAATTTGTAAAATACTGCCGTCCTTCTACTTGAACTTCGTCGTCGTCTTCAAACCTTTTACCCGGCAAATGAGCTTTCAACGGCCCAAACAAATGAAAATCAGAAGGAGTCAGGTCTGGACTATGCGGCGGATGGACAATAATTGTGTTTATGAAGCCAAGCCTGCGTCTGATTTGAGGTATGCGGTCTTGCATTGTCATGTAGCGACCTGATTCCTTTCGTCAACTTTCCTCTTCTTTTCTGCCGAATGGATTTGTGTAGTTTTTCGAGAATTTGACAATAAATATCGCTGTTGATTGTCGCTTTCGGTGGTAAAAACTCTATGAGCAAAATGCCTTGCATATACTAGAACACAGTTGCTATTGTCTTTTTTTGCAGACTGCTGAACTTTGAATTTTCTCGGTGTTTGTGAACTCGGATGCTTCCCCGTCATCGGGTCTTTTATTTTTTGATTCGGGGGTATGGTGGTGTACCCACATTTAGTCTCCTAGGAACTAGGAATACACACACTCTAGGAATCCGTTTTCCTGACGATAGCGCGTTAAAAGCTCCATTGCCGCCGCCATTCGTTGCATTTTGTCTTGGTCGGTCAACAGTTTTGGTACTCATCTTGTGGACACTTTTCGACAAATGAGCTTTCAACGGCCCAAGCAATCGAAAATCAGAAGGAGCCAGGTCTGGATTCTCTCCGTTTTCGATATTGATGTTTGTTTTTTTTTCGGGATCATCGTTCAGAGCTGGGCGTCCACTTTTGAACTGTTTACACCAAACACTAACTTGTTGTCGACTCATAACGCCTTTCCCGCACGTCTTCAGTATTTTTTATGAATTTCGGTAGGTGTTTCATTATTTGCATGCAAAAAACGAATGACCGCGCGCACTTCAAAGTTGGAGTATGTTTCGAACGGAACTAACATTGTGCGGCTGTCACTGTACACATTGTAACTGAACCTAAGGCAATGACAATAGTGCTATGCTAAACCCACTTTAATCGCTAATGCGTCACCGAACTTATTGCGAAACGTCTCGCTACTTACTTGGAGCGACGCTGATGACGCCTAGTAGGCAGAAACTCGAATCTGGCTTTAATGCTTGTACCGTTTTCATTGCTTTTGCTAGTATGGTCATTTCAGCAATAAACCATGCGCCTATAATGGCATTTTTACAGTTAATCGTTTTTGGCACTTTGGGTGTTTCTTAAACAACAGAAATAACGATAATGAACGATAAGTATACGCACAAAACTAAAGACCAAAACAACTATTAACAGCTAATGGAAAAATTGCAGTAAATGTAAAACACTCAAATACACGTACAAATATCAACTGATAGGAAAAAGTCAATACCACAATACTGGTCAATGCTATAACTTTATGCAAAGCTCTAGAATTTTGTCTCTCGGAGTCGTCTATGAGATAAAGTTTTGCATTCAGAGCCTTCTATCCGTCGAGGAACCTCTGGTATACACCAAAGGTATACTAGTGCATCCCCCTGGTCTAAGCGTAACACAATTGAAAGCTAAACAAATTATGTTGTTTTACGAATTTTTTAGATAGTGCCAAAACAATAAACAGTATTTAACGCCAATAAAATTCGTTTCATAAACGTTACGTAACAAAATTTATTTAAATTGAATAAATTCATTTAGATTGAAAAAGTTCGAAGTAACTGAGCTTTATGCCTGTACCTTGACATTGTAAATTGAAGAGCAGACATTAGTAATTAAACTAAGTAGATTATTATTTGAGCTGTACATTATATAGACCTAAAAATGTAACTAGCTTTTGTATGCCTTATTACAACTTTTAATATCAGATAATATATGGGGAATAAGTATTGTCAGTAAAGCGCCCTTTCTTTTTTATTTAATCTACAATGTAGTATTTGTTTCAGCTGGTTTCTACAAAAACCACCAAAACTAAGCGAAGTGGTTCCTATACCTCCCTTGCGAGGCGACGAGTTACATTCGATGACTGTCTTACCTTACCTGATAGAACACTATTATGACTGTCAAAGTGATGCTGGTAGTGACCTTCAATTTTTCACAGAACGCGACTTAAACGGTACACAAATTCACTGTTTCTAGCACGGATAATGTTTTAATCTAGAGTGTACGTTTCAGAGAAAAGGAAAACCGAAAAGCAGCAGAAGAATGGCAGCACCCAAACTCCGAACTCCAAACGGAGGTGGAAGAAACCGATATCCTGCATAACTGTCAAGAGGCTGCCCGGTTGCAAACAATCCTGACAATTTCTGTGTGAAGTGTCATAAAACAAAATTACAACAATTAGTTATTACATATTTTTGATATACATAATAATAAATAAATGAATATGTTACGTGGACTTTAATAATGAATTAAATTAAAATGAGGGAAATCGAGAGAAAAAAAATATGGAAGAGACATACGACAAGATTAAAGGCAGAACAAGATAATGTATAGTGTTGTTTGCAAAATATTTTTAATTTTATCTAATGTTAATATTATCGTATGTTTTCGTCTGATATTACTACTTATGCTCAGTGATTTTTTGAGAAGTACTGTTTATATTTTTGAAAAGATGAGTGAGTGCCATATGTTTATTAAAAAAAAAGAAAATTAAAACATTGTTGAATAATATGCAATCGTGTTTCATTCTCGGGTTATCCGATAAAATATATTACTTTTAATGTGTTAAGCTATTGCAAAAAGTATGGAACAACCTTCTTATCTTTTATAGGGTACGATTGAAGTCCGAAGAAATCGGGGCAGTGGCAAATCCCGCTTTAAAATGAAAGGGAATAGTAATACGATAATTATTAGTGATGGGTATAATCGAGTGATTTCAATAATCAAATACCTGTTACTCCTTGAACAATCACTCAAGTACTGTATGATTCGAATGATACATCGAATATTTACCTGTTATATAACGAATATTTCCCCGTTTATTTACACTGTATTAATAAATATAGTATACACAACTGGTGATTAAAAATGATTGTCTTTACCGTTTTGGTTGTAGGATGATATAACATAAGCATATGCGGCTTCTTTCAGGTGGTGTTTTGATTTATATCAGCGGTGAGGAGAATCACTGACATTAAATTCTGATTGTCAAAAAAATATACGAGTATTTTATCGATGGTTTTAAAATTTGCCGTTTAATTATATGTACTTTGTAACTACATATATATGTAATATATTGTGGATCATGACCATAAGAATTGTATTTGTCTGTGTTATGTTCATAATCCACAATATATTACCTGTTGCTTGTCTTCCATTGTAATAATATTTACTCATTGTAATCAATTTGACTTGCTAATAGAAATATCATTATTGAGTAGATTGTTGGTGATGGATGGTTCAGTGAGCGTGACGAAGCACGCTTAATGAACCGGAACAATTTCGTAGTATATATAGACGTAGATTATAAACCGGAAAGTAGTGTTGTTCAAGTGGTGTTCCGTATGCTGCATATCTCGCAGAGTGCTAAGTCTAACATTATTTTCCTTTGTAGATTCTGCTGAGGATGTTGCCGAAATACGTACCTGGAGTTCTTCACTGATCAAGGTGGTAAGGGTATTTTTATTTAGTTGAATGCCATGCAAATTTTCTTTTTTGAGGTGATTTCTCGTATAAGGAAGAATGTATGCGCAAAGCATATATTTACATGTTTTACTGCCTTTACCCCACCACTTCTTTAAAAATATATTGTGGTATTTGCTTGTCTTTTTGTAGCGAAACAGCTTGAGTTGAATCATTAGTTCAGTATTATATTCCCAGAATATAAATGACTGTTTAAAAATTTTATTATTTAGTTATCATTTTCAGTGGCGTATCTGGCGGGCAATAAATAACAAGTTTTTTTTTTAAGACAGCATCTAATTTCAACAATTAATTCTCAAAGAGTAACTCAGTTTCCGTAAAACAAACAAATTGTGCGTTAGATGTGTTTATTCTAAAAACATAATCAAACAATGTTGCAAAGGTATAGATACATCACTTAAAATTGCAAACTATTGGCTCTACACCTAAATTTACAGTTTCTCCACTAACAAAAGATTTAATAAATTTAAACAATTGTCTACCTACAATTTCACTATAAATAAATATAAATATTGTATGTATATCTCAATAGTCCTAACTTCAACAAATCAAGATATTACACCGAGGCATTATTAATTTACATGTGTATACATATATATAGTTCCTTTTTACAATTGTGTCAAAATGAAAAACGGAAAAGTTACTGCTAAAAGTCTGATCGCTTATCCCTGTTCTTCGCCCTCGAAATAGTTCGAGCCTTGCATGCCGCAGTATTAACTAAATTCTGCAAAAAAGGAAAACGCCATTATATTTAGAAGGATTCTTTTCTTTTTTAACAACTCACTCTTTCTAATTTTGTCTGTCTGTGTAAAGGTAGGTCGCTGATTAGAATCTTGGCACCAAGTTGGAAGATGTCCCTCAGAAGCTCATTTTCAGATAGATGAATGTTGATTCCCGGTCCTAAGAAGTAGCACAGTGCGTCATATTGTTTTCTGCGTACCCAGGTGTCCAATGTCAAACACTCCTGACCGAATTTTACTTGTAATTCCGATATTTCACCCGCCTGCAAATGAAATCTGAATAATAATATGCGGGATGATAGCCAAGAAATTGTATTATTCGTATGGAACATACACAAGCTGTTCAGACAAAACCTGTAGTGTTGGTTGCATATATCGAAATAGGTTACCAGTTTTTTTTTTCAAAAATAATTATTAACAATTTAAATAACAATAATTTCTATAAGTATAATGAAAAATCTGGTAAGATATAACATAACTACTAGCTGCAACATATTATAGTGATTTTGACGCTAACTATTACCAAATATTATATAAATATATTTACGGCTAATGGTTAGTACCAATAGTGGCACACGGGTGTCACCAATAGTCATATTTTAGAAATATGAACGACCAAACAAATTATGATCATGAAATGAATGAAAGAGAGATGCGTAGTGTTGCTAGCTGGTATATATCAAGAAAAGAAGATTTCTGCCAATAGATGGCACGTACGTTCAAAAAATTAAGTATATAAAAATATATTTAAAAAATATATATGAAGCTAATACAATCAGACGTGTTGTGTGATCTCAAAGGTATATTTATATATTTTTTAAATATATTTTTATATAGCTGGTATATACACAATACACGCCAAGTCGAGCACACGATCCGCAAAATACGAATTATACACAAACATAGCAGCTGTGATGTTAAAAATATTTGACGAGTGGTGCACAAAAACAAAACTTGATTTTGTTAACAACCTTACTGTGGAGTATTTCCGAACATGCAGTGAGATTTTTGCTAGAATGGTAAAAGCAATAGAAGTGTAAAACGATTTCATTTGCTTTAGTTTATCTAATATCTTTAATTGAAATGTTTAAAAAGAGGTTCTTCAGGTGATTATTTTTTGTTAGAAAATATAGTAGAAGCAATTCCAAATGTAGTTTATAACGCGATTCTGTAAATTAATAGGATGACTTCCTTGAATACATTCACAGGAATGGGCATATGCATTATAATAAAACAATTAAACCATTCGATCCCAAGCTATTAACTTCTAGGGAACATTTTCTGCGAGAGAGGAATTTTTATTACATCATATAGCTGTTGTAATTTAAAAGTAGAAAAACCATCATTAAAAAATATAGTTAAAATGCTTATGATACCTATATGTTGATAAACCTCACATATTTACCTCAATATAGTGCAAAACATCTCTAAACGTGGCCCTCTGTTGTTTCCTGTCTTTCTTGGCCCGATATTTATGCGAATCCGTGGCCAACTGGTGCAAAATTTCTACCAATTCGTCCTTCAAAGTATCGCCGAAATCGTCGCGATGTTCGCAGCCGACTTCGAATACGGTGGCCAGGGCTTCCCCCGCACTTAACCTCACTTCCAAATGCGTCGATTGCAACAATTCCGCGAGTTGCGTCAAAGATCTGTAAGAAATGGATATTAAATAAGAATGTTTTCCTCTATTCCTGATTATGCAAGTCAAAACTTACGGACTGTAGCTTCCGCCGTTGTCTAACATCGTGGAGACATCTCCTGGTGACATTAGGGTGAACAGAAGAGTCCAGGCGCTTAAAGCGGCGCTGTGCAGGGTGGCTAAGTCCGGAGATATCGTAGGAACTGAACCGTCGCCTTTTAGATAGCTACCAGCGAAGATAGTTTCAAATTGCTGCATTAGATTCAATACTTCGCCCATCTCACCACCGGCTAGGAAGGTGACTAGGCTTAGGGCTGTACAAGACTAAAACAATATAGTAATGTTGTGATTCAAATTATGAAAATGAACATATGAATCGCCCATTTCCAAAATCGACTAAATTCATTTAACAAATTTTACAAAAGTCCAAAGTAATGTAGTAATATGTCGCGATGAAAAATGTTGTTTTTTAACGTACTATTGTTTGTATCGTAAGTTTTCGAACCTACCTACGATTTTAAATACCAAGTATTATTGCGCATGACAGTCAATTCAAGTTTTTAAATAATTAGCTCTCATAGTTGAGATTCGAACATTATTTGGCATTTAAAAGTTAAATTTGTACGAATAACTGTTCGACCGCTTGAACACAAAAAATTTAATACACGAAGTCGAGAAGTAGCGCATTTAGAACAGTCATCTAACATAACCTAAAAATATACTGTTTAAATTTAATAATTGAGCTTAATTATGTGGATCCTATTACTTACACTACCAAGAGACTGTGGTGTCTATTACTAAACATCAGATTGAGTACACTCCACTCCACTTTACTTACTTATATATAAGTGGAGTAGAGTGTACTGCATTTGATATTTGAAATTAGGTGTTGCAGTGAAAGCTGAGCGTCAAAAATACAAGAAATCAAACTATATCTGCGAATAATTATATATGTATAATATTATGACAACCAACGTAATTAAGATAGATCTGTTTAAATGAATTTGTTGGTTAATGCAAGTATTTATTGCCCAATATATTTTGCACGAAATATTTTAAAATGTTTCTTCGCCGGCAACATTATAACTTATGGTGTGTGTATAAGATATACTACTATAACAAAGACGATTATGGACATTGAAGCATAGGTAAATTGACCGTAAAAATGCCATTATCGGCGCATGGTTTATTGCTGGAATCACCAGACTAGCAAAAGTAATGAAAGGGGTACAAGCATTAAAGACGGACTCGAGTTTCTGCCTACCAGGCGTCATCAGCGTCTCTCCGAATGCTA
>JARFOC010000010.1:1393332-1405077 GCA_031763485.1 Osmoderma eremita
GGAGAGACGCTGATGACGCCTGGTAGGCAGAAACTCGAGTCCGTCTTTAATGCTTGTACCCCTTTCATTGCTTTTACGCTAGTATGGTGATTCCAGCAATAAACCATGCGCCGATAATAGCATTTTTACGGTTAATTGTTTTTTGGTACATAGGTAAATTAGTCAAACTAATTGCTAATAATAAGCCCAGCATATAATAAAACCGATGGTAAAATATAACAGAAAATGCCATTGATGGCATCTACCGAACTAGAGGGCTACCAACATCACCCAAAATGTCAATCTAATTCGCGAAACACTCTTTAGTCTTGCATTAGAGTGCGCGTAACTTACGTAACTTGTACAACTAGATCTTCACCATTTTTTTCTCTTCATACTTAAACGCCTTTGCTCAATATAAACAATACAAAGTGACCCTCTGTCAAGCGCCATATTGGCAAAGTTAACAGTGGCGAATAACATGCTACAATGACGTAAGAGGTGAAGTTGAAGTTCTGTTACCAGGCAATAATCAGTTCAGTGAATAAGATTCACAGCTTACCGTTTGCTAATCCATGTCAAAAATTGTTGTGAATTACAGAAAATTATTTCCCAGATAATGTGGGCTGTATTATCTGCAATGGCAGAATTTAAGGTCAAAAGTAGCACTTTTCAGTTTAATCATTTTAGCATGTGTTTTATAATTTGTTGGTATTTCCTTTTCATTATGTGGTGTTAAATAGATCCCTGAGTTTTTTGATACCATTAAAGTTTTGGGAAATTCGAGAGACATTATGTGTCTTGTACGAATTGCGCGCAATATTAAAATCACTTTTTACGTAATTACCTTCACTCTGGTGGCAACACTAGCAGATTTATCAGTGGCAGTATGCAATAGCACCGGTTTCAATATCTGCGACACCTCCTCGCAGTCTTGTAAAGCTCCCAACTGCACGCATAGCACGACGGCCAACTGTGCTGCGATACCCTGTTCCGCATCTTTACCTTTCTTCAGGCACCTTTCTATACCGTCGCATAACGTCAATTTTCTACGAAATAATGACACACGGGTTAAAAAAGCAACAAAATGTATGTATGTTGACTAACACACCTGTCTAGCACATATGTCGGAATGTACTTCTTAATAAACGCTTTGCAGATGGCTTCCAAACAGTTGGCTCTGCCCTGGGCACTCTTCTGCGTCAGGCCGTCGATGGCTTCCGTAAGTTTCTCTTCGAATGCTTCCTGTTGCGCTATCTCGTCTACTTCTTCCTCATCTACGCTCCTGGCCTCGGAGAAATTGCTTAAGACGCTAGCGTTGTCATTGAGGGATTCGTCTTCAGATGTTTGGGTGGAACCATTGTTGCGATAGTCTCGATCTATGGCCACACATTCGTTTAAATCACATGTTATCATAGTCATTCAACATTTATTATTCGAATTTCCGTAAAACTATGAAATTACTACCATCGGTAATTATGTTATTTAAAAATAAATCCCATGTTTATATTGTATTATTGTTGTTATATGTATACTGACAAAGTTGTTATGGACGTAGGGGTAGCGTAATACACAATTTTGCTACAGAATTGTATTATTTGGATATTACGCCACCCGAGAAGCATCTTATATTTTGTTAAATAGAATGCATACTTTTTTGTGGTTTTATTGAGGTTAGGAGGGCGCCAGTAAGAACACACTCTACATTATATTAACATTTCATACTAGCTGCTTTCCAGGCTCGCGCTCGGAGCACTCCAGAGCACCCTAGAACACTCCCATACAGTATGATTTAAAAAAAATCATACTGCACACTCTAAGCGCGCGAAAAATTCTAACGCTCAAATTCGTTTGGTTCTCCTTGAGGGGTAAAGGGAATGCGTTTGATCGAATCTCAAATCGTGAAACCTAAGGCTGGTATTTATGGTTCGTGCTCAAGGCGGTACTCATGCTCAAGTACGCGTTGGCGCCATTTTTACATGCATTTATAAAGGACGCACGTGCTCAAATGCGCAATAACGCGTACTTGAGCATGAGCACAGACTATAAATACCAGCCTAAATTAAAAGGAAGAAATGTATTTTACAATTTCAGCAGCTTTGGCAGCTGCTCAAGTACGTGAAAGGAAAGCACCTATTGGGTTTCTCTTAAATTAGTATCTATTCCCGGCGTTTAAACCAAACTGCTTAATTTACCCAATTTTTACGCAAAATTTTGCCCTCCCTCAGATGAAACCACCATACAATACAATGAAATGAAAGGCATGTAACTCTACACATCTTAACAGTTATGCGTCGATGAAGCACTCAAAAATATTGATTTCATCATATTACAGCCACGGAACAAAAAATATATTCACCACACATCTAATGTCAGTTTCAATGATTACGTAAGTTTGCTTCAGCAATCGTTGTTAATGGTTTAGTGAAATATACAGAGTGATTTATTTCAAAATGAAGTGTGGTGGTATCAAAAAAAATCCCTAGTTCAGAGGATTTTTATGTTGAACAGATAAGAACAGAGAGTTGCTCTATGCTTTGACTGATTTACTTTGATGTTATTTCCATATTCTTTTCCGCGATATTGTCTGTGGGTTTTTCGATATCTGTCGTTATAAAGACAACTGACAATTATATATTCAATCTTTGACGAAAATCGCCTGATTTTTAGGACAAATATTATACGTAAACATTACAATAACTCATTTACTTTAAAATGTCATCAAAACTATAAACATTAATAGCTCTACCATTCCAACTTAAAATTTTTGGTCACGTGGTTTTCAATTTAAATCACATGTTTAATAATTGCGATTTACGCGTGTTCCGTAAGGAACATTTGGGGTCAACTTTTTTAATATTGCAGGAATATTAAAAAATTGTGAATTTTTATTTGTGATTAATATTGTATCTTATGCCAAGATATTCCAAAAGTACCAAGATTTTAATAATCGTAAAATAAAATAAACATTCCATTTAAAAATTGTTCCTTTTCGTTTTAGGTAATAATTCAGATTTATTTTTATAATAAAAATGTGTCCCACTGTGCCATAACAACTTTGCCTGTCTGAAATTTGATATACTTGTTCCAAAAAATCTTTTTAGATATTTAAGAAGCGTTAATCAAATAAATCAATAAAGAAATTGTAAACAAATTTTTCTCGATATGGCAAGGTAATCCGATAAAAAAGTCAAACTGATTTAACGTAAAGCTAACCTAAAAAAATCTTCGCGCGAATTGGCAATATTCGGATTCCTTTTGTGCTTATTTCACCCCATAATTTCAAATCCATTTATAAATATAGTGTTGTCGAGGAATATTAAATTCAGTTGAATTAAACGAAAGAAGAATAGAAGCTTTAAAGCAGCAGTCCTGAGTAATGCGTGATTAAATGAATAAGAACTGTAAATAATAATTTAAGTTCTGCAATTAGTTTATTTGTAAGTAATATAAATGCAACAAGTAAATAAATTCTATAGTATATAATAAATGTGTAAATAAATGTTGAGTATCTTTGATATTAAAATATAAAATACAAAATTGATATTGAAAATTGAAATTTGATATTGTCAAATTAATAAATGGTTCCTGATGTACTCTTCGCATAAAATCTTTCCTCAACTGTTGTTATTGTATAATAAACATCAGCACCTTCCTTATATAATTCCTTATATAGTTTTGTCCATTTTATCTACCTGTTTAAAATCTGCGTTAATTATATTCCTAATGGCTATGGCACACAATTTTAACGTTAAGTACCCCATCTCTCCTTATTATATTAACTCTGACACAGTGTAAAGGTAAGTTTTCAGAACAGCGGACAGCGGATTTTTTTTGGCGGATTTCACATGCTTATTTGCAAAATATTGAAAATTAAATAGTTTTTTTATGTATCCTCTGCGGAATTTAAATCTGCCGTCCGCAAATTCCGCAATCCGCCATTGTGAAAACCCACTGAAACCCACGTTGCGTGCTCTTTTTTGTTCCAATATTTTTATTTTGATTAAACTTTTATGATGAACGATTTATTGTAAAGGAAATTCGGTGAATTATAAATTATTTTAAAAACACAATTAACTTTGAGATTAAGAATTTGTAGTAAAATGAGATTAATGATAAGTTATTCTAAGAGTAGGCAGGCAGGCACTTTACTAGATAAAAGTATGCTTTTGAAAACACATCTGATTAAAAGATAAAAAGCATTGAAATTACTAAAATGAATACTCTAATATAGAAAAAGAATAGATTTTGTCACTTAAAACAGTTTTAATCCTTGTGGAACGAAAAATTTTAATTTAACTTCAACACATGAAAACATAAAAATATGTATTTTAATGATAGGTGCATTTTGCCAATACACACATATTTTTATTTTTAGATTATAACTAACAAAAACAAGATCGAAGGCATTTCACAATTCAATTCTTTGCAAATTTAAGATGAAAATATTCCCGCAAATTTCCAGAAATTTCTTGCAAAAGGGATGAGTCATATTTCGACGTAACGAAGTGTGGTAAAAGCCATCTAAAAGCACACTAAAAGCACGTGTTTTATGAATGCATACGTGTGTCAGAAAACGGATCGCCTGTACTCTAAATTACACTTCCGATTAAACAAGTAAAGTGCTTATGTAATTCGGTTTGACATTTATAATTTTGAAGGTTTCCATATGCCACAAAATCCGAGGCGAATAAGACAAAACTCATGGACGACGGTTAAGTGGCAATGGAAAATCTACCTTAATGACATGTAACATACGGTCAGTTCTACATACCAGACTTTCCTTTTCGTTTTCCTTTCGGCATGGTTAAAATTAAATACACTTTTTCTTAAATTTGCTAAATAAAACAATTAATTTAACACTTAATCAAGAGGGCAAACAGTTTGATAAGGTTCCTTTCACACGTACACTCAACTCTTGACATTTATTTTTTAATAAAATCGCGTCAAAACTCAATAACATGTTTCCAGTTGCACGCACTTCGGCCAACTTGCGTCTGCCCCCCTTGAGAAGGTGCATTTATGATGCTCGGTGAAATTAGTCACAAAGCATATTAGTCATGAACCTAGGTATTGAATAACATTTGTAAATATTGTGACCTCTATTTTCCAAAAGGTTGGAATAATACAAATAATTGTCTATATATTTCACAATAAATCGTAATAGGTAACAAAATATTATGAAATTGAATATGGGTATAGAATCATGATCGATCATGATGAGAACCATCAAACTCCTAATTCCTACCGATAAGGACTTTTTGCCTTACTTACGGTTGGTAGTATTAGGTGTCGATTTCTGTTTTTATTTGATGACAGCGGTGACAGTGATGACAGTATATATATATAAGGGTTCTACATAAGGGGTAACTGTCATCATGGCTATCGTATTGTATGGAAATTAGATTTTTCTTACAATCTTAATATAACTTAGAACATAATGAACGATCATGCTACAAAATCGGAGTCGTTTACGAACGCGTTTTGTAAAATTTCTAATGTTATTTATTGCCGTACTGTTTCTAGTAACGGTAGGGCTAACTTTTAATTTATTGACGATAGGTATGCGTTTCAATAACCCTACATGTTTACTTTATACCATTTACTTTATAAATTCCATCTGATTTTTAGATCATTGTAATTGTCGTCCGCAACAGTATGTGGAAAATGGAGTGGAACAGGAGAGAAATATGTATTACACTTCACCGCATAAATTAGCAGTATTAGTGCCATTTAGAGATAGATTCGATGAGCTGTTGGAGTTCGCTCCATACATGCATAACTTCCTAAACAGACAACATATCAACCATAACATATTTATATTAAATCAGGTAGATCCATATAGATTCAACCGCGCATCATTAATTAATGTAGGATATTTATATACAAGTGCTACTCATGATTATATCGCCATGCATGATGTGGACTTGTTGCCGTTAAATGACCAATTGAGCTATGCATATCCGAAACAGCAACCCCATCATATTGCTGCGCCACATCTGCATCCCCGATACAATTATAGTAAATTTGTAGGTGGGATTCTTCTAGTTAACAGGTATACATACATTGAGGATATTTCTATTGAACACCTTGTTTTTTGAATTTAGTTCTTTGCTTTTGGGTTGGCTACATTAACACTTGCAATATATTTTTTAATAATATGGCTTTTATTTTATTATTTCAGTGAGGAAAATATTTTACCACTTTTCTTAGTACTTCAAGAAATATTGTGTTAAAATTAAATTGTTCCAAATTGCCTCTGATCCCTATAAATATGTTTTGTTTATGTATTTTTCTCAATTTACATTTAAAAATTACTTTCACTACACACACAAAATCTTAATTACTCTTACTTTTGTAGTTCATTCATAGATCTGTATTACATTTACTGTTGGGATGGGATGTTGCCAAAGGTCTGGGAATTGTGATGCTGCCAAATAATGTACAGAAAATTACTAAACACACACACTTTAATCCCCTAGCAAGTTTTACCAACAATGCTAATGGGTATGCTTCACCTTGAGCGAATCAAAATTGATAAAATAGAGAAATTATAACAATTTCCTGAACATTGGAAACATCTCACCTAATTAAAAAGCTATTTCCATTTTTTATTAGCCATTGTACATTGTGAATTCATTAGTCCTTAATTTTGCTTGTTACCCTTTAAGATTACAAATACTTGCTATTGCAAAATATTTATATTTACAGGGAACATTTTAAAATGGTAGATGGCATGTCAAACAAATATTGGGGTTGGGGACTAGAAGACGATGAATTTTACGTTAGATTAAAAGAGGCGAGTTTAGACGTGACCCGACCAGCTAGTATTTTAACAAATCGAACAAATACATTCAGGTATTTTGCTGTAAACACTACAAATTGCTTCATGCATGATTTATTTCCTAGGCACATTCATGGTGCCCATCGAAAGAGAGATACCACCAAATGTCACAGTCAACGGGAAGTGACAAGGAAGCGCGATAGGCAAACCGGCCTCCAGAATGTCAACTACACGATCGTTAGTGTGACGAATATGTCAGTTGAAAATGTCACACTTAAGATTCTAAACATACATTTGACGTGTAATTTTGAATTGACACCGTGGTGCGATTGTTCCGAAAGGAAAGCAAACGGTAAAAAGAATAAAATATGAACGTAGTTGGGCTATTTTTTATCTATAATAATCTTTAACCACGTTAGCTTATTAAGCTGCATGCATAAATATATGATGTCACAGGCATTGGTTACGTGTGTATTAACAATAATTTTCCATATTTTCTCCTACATCACGTGAATAATTAGAGCTAGCAAATCCGACATACTCACGTGACGTGATCAACATTTTTAAACCCCGATTTAACAAAATTAAAAGTCTTATTGAACCTCTTTTTCGAACTTCCCTTCAATTCGAGCTGTACAAAATATTCAGCGATATCTGAACACATAGGGAGCGTTGTTTGTTGAAAAAATAACAAGGGCACGCACAAGAAAGATTGGCCGGGCCGTTGTGACCCACTATCATAACACAACGGCGGCTGCCTCGGTGCGTTGCAAAGCACGCCGCGGAATACATTTTTTTGTGATCTAAATAGTATATTAAAAAACGAGTGGCATGGGACCGGCCTTTCTTCTTTATGTAATTTTTTTATTTACTCTTCAAAACTAAATTGCACTATTTTATATATAAACGCATCATTTTCGAAGAGTTTATAGCGTTATTATACCAAATTATAGAAATATGTGTTTTGTTGAGATTAATATAAATTTGGTATAAATATTCAAGCAGTATTTATTCTAGCAAACACATTCCACCACTCCATTAGTCAGATAAGTTGGCTATCATATGGTGGGTAGGGATGGCGAAGATATATCCAAATTTTAAAAGTACTACAAACGGTATTATCGTTTTTAAATAGCTTTCTACTATATCGGCGGTAACGTTAAGTTGGCACCTCATCCGGTATTTTCATATATGTAATACTCCTATATTGCGGGTTCCGTCCAGAAAATTCCGAAATCAAAACGAGACAGAACACATCGCATATCTCAGTTAGCACCAAACACTTCTGGACCGGCGCAGAACCGTGTTGTGCTAACTGAGATAGAATATACGAATAGTCTGTGGAATATTAGCATTGCCTATTTCACTTTCTTGGCGAAAACTAGTTCCATAACATTTTGACACGACCCGCAATATAGGAGTATTATATATATGGATATTTTATAAATATTCAATAATTCTAGTTGAATAAATTATTTGGAATATCTTTGAAAGTTTAACACTGCTCACTAAGCAACATTCAAATAATCCGCCAAAATATTCTATGCGCTGATATATCGAATCAAGAAGTATATGGATAGTTTAGCCACGGTATTTTCCATGGGGCTAACAAATTAAGCGATATATGGATATTCCGGAAATATTTAAACACACTATGGCCAACATATCAAATCCTATTCCCCTGAAATTCTTAATATAAGTCAAAATAAAATTGAACCAGCGAAGAGATAAGATCCTATCTCTTCGCCGATTGAACTATCCTTGTTTTTTAATGTTCTTGTCATGATTTGTCTTACAATGAATTACCAAAACTTCGTTATTCCGTAATGCAGTGGTTTTCATAGTGTGACCGCGAAGCCTTGGGGCTCCCATCAGTTGCCTCGTGATCATATATTGCTGTCTTGAATGTGTATTGCTGTAGAGAAAACAAAATGTTGGGACTCCACATCTTTCTCAGATTGTCCGGAGTTTCGCAACCAAACAAGGTTTGAGTGTCACAGGTTTATTGAAACAACTGAAGATGCTGAAGAGTATATTTTATTATATCTATATTATATATATGTATATATATGTATATATATATATATATATATATATATATATATATATATATATATTACATAAATTATATAAGTAAAATGCTAATAATTAACAATATTAAAAAAATAAATTCGTGGATTGGATTTCGTAATGTCACAGTAGGAACCGTTCACCTTTCAATTAACGCAAATGTATCAGCTTGAAATCAGTTAATCATGCTAGAATTATCCGCCACTTGTTCCGTATTCCTTAAATCAATATCAATTAGCAAAAATTTAATCCACATAAAAAAGTGAAATATACATCATATCTAAGTTCGGTCCTGGATGAAACAGGTAGGCATAGTGGACTGATCAAACGCTATTATGCATACCGTATTGATTCTAACAGGCGCCCCGGCCTTTAATCATTTTGGGCATCTATCTTTGCGGCGTTCAAAAGAGGTGCAGCATTTATTAGAGTGCGGCGTTTATTTTGAATCAAACCAAATTCTCATTTCTCTTCTTTTGCGATCCATCTCAAAGCAATTGTATTACAAGTTTTGATACAAAAACGGCATCGCTTTAGTATCACATACGGAATTCAATCTGAATATGGTTAACGGGGATTTCCCCTTGACGTTGATTGTGCGCACTTCGCATAAAGATGCGGCATTTATTTCATTCGGCGTCTATTAGAATGCGGCGGTTATTGGAATAGCGACGCCAATTAGAATAAATACGGTATTTAGATAAATCATTTTTGCAGGCTCTCGCGTGCAGTTATTTTTAATTACTCGGTTTGCATATTAAATACCGGGCCTGCTTATTCCTCAATTCTGCATTATTGTATTTTAATAATTAAGTGAAAATCTAAAAAAAAAAGGACTAGCCACCTATCGAGGACTGATATAGTTTGTTGCCATCCAATTTCTATAAAATTACAGTGGTAAACAAAAATACACCAGGTACCTTTTCAAAATTAATTGCAATTATTCGACAAAAAAAGTCGCAGGAACTAAACAATTAGCAATTGCTTTATGATAGAGATTCACAACTGTATTTACAACACAAATTAATTAAATCTGCATTATTGTATAATATGTAAGAGTATTATGGACTTTAACATGTAACTAACCTTCTCATTTATCGACCATTTGAACAAAATAAAACCTGAAAATTGCAAGTGAACCTAGTTCTTACGTCTATATATCGTCTTAAAAATAATTTATATGCAGAACATTTTTATGGACGCAGGTATTACATTATTATTTCTAATTAAATGTAACTCTTGGAATCAATAAATAAAAAATATTCATATGTACAGCTATTTTTATATAAATTTAATTCAATGTCAATCCACATTAATTTAAATAAATAAAAATAAATAGATATAGAAGAACATCATTGCAATCTATGTTTCTACAGGAATTATAAAGCAAGTACATTTCGTACTACACAGGTGGACCGTATTAAATATGTTTCTATTATGTGTTTTCCTTGTTTTAACCTCTATCTTTAACTTCTATCTACATTGATATGAGCGCTGTATTATCATTTTGTGCATAATAGTAATAATTAGGTCCAAACTGCGTATATATTGTAAATAGGTATACGATATCTCATACACAGAAGACAACTATAGAAGGCATGCAGGTCGTTCTAGCTTTGCCTGTAACAGAAACACCACAAGACCAGTCAGAACACCAATATAGTTACTGATAAGATAAGCACACGGACAAATTTTTAATTATATGAAAATATAAATCCATCCATGGAAGATTATTGGCATATCAAGGACACTAATAGTAACTAAGATTTTTTTTTGCAGGATTGCCCTTAATATTTTACAATTGGTAATACTGTTTTAACTATAAATCGCTAGAATGAAAACTATAATTTCAGGGATTATTAAGAGTTATCCCGCTTTATATAGATGGATCATGAGTTTCAATTATACGTATTTCTTATATCATGCAAAGGCTAAGAGTTATATACCATGTACTGCGTTTCGTACTAGTAGATAGGCATTATCACAAAAAAGGCGATTATAATACAGCAACTGTCGTTCATTATACTCAGTACTCATCATTTCCGATGGCGCTTTTTGGGTAGTAGAAGAATCGTGCAGGCGAAATTTTTCACTACCTGCTAAAACGGAATGCAGGACACTATGTATCTATATACCTACTTAAACTGCGTATATATTTAAACGTTTACTTACATATACAAATATGATGACTACATTTTACTTTACGACTCTACTATTATATCACAGCAACGACAATATGAAATTTTCAAGGATTCTTTACTATTCTGTCAATGTTTGAATGTTTTCTTACACATGAATGAAAATGTATGTAACTCGCGATCGTACATGCAGTGCGGACGTAAATTGCCGGAAAAAGAATGTCGATTATTTTTATTTGTGTTAATACCTTCTATAAGCGCTAATATGTGAGATAGAAATACATCACATAAGCGGGTTGGCTAACTTGGCACTTTGCTTCACTTGATCAACACGGAGAAGTCTATTCAGTTATAGGTAGTACCCTATATTTATTCTAAAAGGCGTCGCGGCGTTTAATAATCTAGGGCATCTATCTTTGCGGCGTTTATTTCGAATCAGATCAAATCCTCATTTTTATTCTTTATTCTTGCTATTCATCTCAAAACAAATTGTATTGGGACTTAGTTTTGCTACAAAACGCCATTTTTTTAGTATTCCTCTACCTACTTGACGTTGATTGTGCGTACTTCACATAAAGATACGGCGTTTATTTCATTCGGAATTGCGGTGTCTATTAGAATGTGGCGGTTATAGGAATAGCGGCGCCAATTAGAATAAATACGGTATATAAATATCTATACTCACACCTCAGGCACTCTTTAGCTGAGTTCGTTTATTCAAATCCTTTTACTCCATATACTCTTCGAGTGTTTATTGCGTTCGTTTATTGAATT
>JARFOC010000010.1:1405177-1431144 GCA_031763485.1 Osmoderma eremita
TGGAGCTTGCTCTGCTTACGCTACTCCATTATAAACGAACTCTCAAAAATTAACTCTATTCACTCCAAATTCAATAACCGAACTCAATAAACACTCGAAGAGTATATGGAGTAAAAGGATTTGAATAAACGAACTCAGCTATTGTTTAGCTATACGATTTCTCAACTTTTGATTACCGATTCACATTACAATGATGTGAATGAAAAAAAAATTCAAATCAACAAATAGCTTTTGGTGATTCATGTTACGTTATTGTTAACGGAGCAGTTTACTGGAATTGTAATATATAACTATACAACCGTGAACCCTATCGTACGAGTACCCCCGAATGATTTGGTGCGCGAAATGCAATTTTTGCTAGGAACTAAAATCTTTTGATTAATCCACGGTCACCCTATTTCCCCTGTTTCGCTCGTCACGCTAAAGCGATCCCATTTAAACTGCACCCTAGTAAATCAGGCCGAGAGTCACGGGAATATTTATGGACTATTAGATAAATGTAAAAACGTTGCGCCCAGTTCTGTTCCGTCTGTTATGGACCGTTCTGGAGGTTTTGTCGATAGGTTCTGGTTCTGTATACTTCGTCAATGTTTTCGTCGAAATTTCAAATTTCACATTTCATACATATTTCCTTTACAATTTATATTTGCGAAGAATTCCCGGATAGGTCAATTTTTATATACAGTTTTGTATCTTTTTCGCAAAAAAATGAGTTCCTTCCCACATCGCTGTCGAAGTAATGACAATTTGTTTAAATGCGACCCCCATATTTTGGCTTCAAGGATAAAAAGTCCATTGTCTTCTGAATTCGGCTATATCCCACATTAGGGGCCTAGAGTAAGACGTTTTAAAATCGCGATTGATGTAGAAGCAAGATATCAACCTACAAACTTAAATAAAATTCTTGCAGTACATTGTCTCTAGTGGGCTGGCTAATTTGTCGACGTTCCAAAGTTATGCGCTCTTGAAATTTTTCTAGAGCCTGCCCATTTTCTATCTACGTATATTGTAGATAGAAAATTAGCAAAAATACCATGACCATATGACGATATGCTAAAAATGGACTTGTAGTTTTGCGTGTCTCCAATTAAACCGTAATAAAGCAGGAATGAGGAAAAGAAAATGGTTATGAAGTTGTTCGAGTACCACCTTACCACTGCGAGTAAAATCCTACTGAAACGGTATTGGCGCAAGTTAAGAACTGTATAAAAATGAATAATACCACATTATGGTAAAAGATATGGACGAATTAATTCGAAGCGCTTATAGCACTGTAACAGTTAATAATTAACAAAACTCCATCAAAGATGTAAAAGATATTGAAAAGGAAACGTGGATAATTTGCAAGATGACATTGAAGAATTTATTATTCATGTAACAGATTCGTCATCATCTGAAGATCAAACTGATTCATCGACTGACTAAAAAATTGACATAAGACACATATGTGTGTAATTCCTTTCTTAAATATTATTGTATTATATGGGTATTTGTATGATTCCAGCGATTAAACTATTATTTGTTAAAGAATTATATATTCTTCTTTAAACTTAATAAACTCTGTAATACCCCAATTCCTAAATAAATGTTCGAAATATAAAATACGTTAATGTTGAATAATAATAAGTAAAATTATGGGCTTTTTCGCTGATTCTTAATTAAAAAGGTTATATGGTTTTTATATTTTACTGTTTTCCACAAATTCCCTTCCAAAAAATGTGCGAGATAACAGTTATAAGTACTTCAAGCTCCGCATATGCTGCATTGAACAGAAATTACGTTTTTTTATATCTAATGTCATATACTTAGCCCAAATAATAGAACCGGAAGTAATAATGTACAGCTGATTCCACGATTTGCCAACCATGTATCGAGTTCCCATAAGCTGTGTACTGCATTCGGAGGTTGAGATAACCTATAGATACAAAAATATAATTGAATTACTGCGGCTTTTACTTGTTGAAGGTCCGTGATAATATCTAATAAAATGCTAAATCTTCTTTACAAATTTACTACATAGCAACAATTGTTTCACCTCACAGTGGCTTCGTCAGACTAAACAAAAAACTAATACAATACAACTTTGTCCTTCTTTGTCAATATTGAAATATATCAAATTTTACAAAATATTATATATGTAAATTATATGATATAGATATATGTAAATTAGAAATTAGTCGAAATTTGTAGAAAAACATACAATTATTAAAGATTTATAAATCAAAACGTAAATTTACTAAAGGCAAATTATTGCATTCTAATTGATCATTCAGTAATGAATTTGAATTTTTAAGTTTCCTGATTTCCAAATGTTCGAACAAGTCCAATTTACAAACAACAAAACACGAAATGTTATATTGATACCTACCATTTATTGGCTTGTTTCTCAAAATAGTTGGCGATATATTTCATAGTGGGACGTACATTATGGATGAACTTGTCGAATTCTTCTTGCAATGTAATCTCTTGTACGTCAGGCAAGTCGAGGGTATCGTTGTTAGCCAGAGGCAGGTATCTCCTGTTACGTAGTCGCCTTGTTTGCATCAAAAATCGATTTTTACGGTGTCTCTTTAAGTCCAACATAAACGTCTTGTACTCCACCGGGTTGTTCATTGAATAATAGTAGCGTAAGATTTCATAGATATGCCTTGCCTGTTCGTTGGAAAGCTTATACTTTAGTCGAGCAGTTCTAATCATTCGATCTGAGTATCCGTTTAGGATGTTTTGCCTATCAAAATTAGGTTCGTTCACTAAGTGGAACACATCAAGATTATCTCGCATTCTTCTAAAAACATTATTTGGACTTTCCACCGTAATGTCTTCCAAATCCTTCACAGTTGCTATCAAACAATTATAGGTTGCATCTAATAATCGATATCCGAGACCCAATTTTTGTAAAAACGGTACAATGAAAAATTGGCTAATACGAGCAACAGTTGTTACGCCACTAAAGAGGTACGTAGAACAAAATCCGACAGGACAATACTTATTCTTTTCGGCAACACGACACTCTTCATACAAATAGAGAATACGCCAAGACGGATCATCTAAATCTATATAATTAGCAGCATCGATAAACATAATAATCAAAGTTTGGAAGCGCTTATGGAACGCTTTGAATGCGGGGGCAGTTAAATCACAGTTTATTATACGGAAGCCGGTGATTTTCTCTTGTTCATTTTTAGCCATGAAGCAATCAATACATTCCCCATATACGTAATCGGGTTCGTCTTTATTTGCATATGCTTTAAAGGCATCCCAGTCAGACATTAAAATATCAGGAAACCATGGCTCTAGAAGGCTCCTTACATTATCAGGTTCCAAGCCAAATTTCTTATTGCTGCGCAAAACGTCATCATAGTAAATATCAATGAAACAATAAGCGGAGTGAGCAGCATAGTAGATATCGATCCTAAGGCCATGGTATCCATATATATTTTCCTCGTCGAATATTTGGTGTGTCATCAGAGGCTTAAATTTTTTCGTTGGATAGACGATCTCATTCGAACTATAAACTGTAAACAACAGACATAAACTCTATGTTTTCGTTCAGTATAACGCAAATTTACCGACCAAAAATTATATTTGTCACATCGTTGGAATTAACGTTATAATCCTTTAATTTAGTGGAAACCATTTCGAAACGCAATGCCTAAAATCAAATTCCAAGCATAAGAATGATAAAATCATACCAACACAACCAAACACACTTCACGTTCAGCAAATGCATAGTAATGTCAAATCTAGTGACGTTTCGTCCGCATAGAATTTCTTCAATTAGAACGTTGCCGGTTGCAGAGGTAAGGCAAGTTGCCAACGTACTTACTTGACATTTGTCGTTTTGATCTTCTGTTTTATGTTGATAGTTTTTATATTTCTTTTAACCATAACCTATCCATCTATCTATCAAATCATATGATATGCTTTGCAAGTTGTGGCAACCATGTCGTGACGACGAAATGTCAAAAGTCGATTGTTTAGTTGCGAGAGCTGTAGTTCTATATATTAATTATGAAAAAAGAAAGGCGAAAGGACTATCGATGTATTTTGTTTATTTATTACTTTATTTATTCAGCATGCTCCATTTTACAAATTTAAATGTATTAACATTAACTAAACTATTTGCACAAAATTATAGAAACATTTTCATGACAATTTCTCAAATTCAATTTTTCCGATAAACTGGAGAAAAACAACTTCTTTGATACTCTATCAATTGTGATTTTGTTACCGGCCAAACATCTTCTTTGTCAATATCTCTAATCTCTAATAAATCAGATGGCCAACAGTTTGAACTCCCAAACCACACTTACACTCATCGCTGTCTAGCATTTTAAACTTGTAGAAATAACTTTTAATTTTTCCATGTGCGCTGAGAATGGTCGTAATTTTTAGGGAATATGGTAATATAATTTTTAGTCTTAGTCTAATATCCGGAAAAATTCTTTTGTTATTTTATCTTTACTACTTCGTCCATTCAATCTGCCACTTCTTCACACAATGAAAATAATGTGGTGCGATATGTTATCAAGACGTCCATTACAATCAACCGGTGAATAAATATACACAGACAAACTGTCAGACCAATTAAATCTTATCATAACGGAAGGAGTACCATTAAATAGCAATAATATTAGTTTGGAAACGCGCAGAGATCCAATATTAATCCAGTACATGACTATGTTATGAGAAGATGACCAGAAAAATCTAATGATGAGAATCTAATACACTTTACTAGAAGAAAACTTGAGTTAACTTGTGAACAAGGATGCTTATTACGGGGTGATAGAGTCATCATTCCAAGCAAATTGAGAAGAAGAGTGTTGAAGAATTACAAGCTTCGCATGTCGGTATTGTGAAAATGAAATCATCATACTCTTGGTGGCCGAATATCGACCAAGATATCGAGAAAACGGCGAAATCATGTAAGGCATGCATCAAAGTATCTGATAATCCAACCAAAGCAATACCAATACCTTGGACTGCACCCACTAGACCGTGGGAATGCGGACATGTAGATTTTTTAGAATCCATTAATAACGTACATTATGTCATCATGACTGACGCAAACAACAAGTGGCCAGAAATTTTCATGCTAAATCGCATCACCGCTCTTACAACCATTCAGAAGTTTAGAGAAACGTTTTGCAGATAAGGAATACCAGAGGTAATTATATCTGATAATGGTACGCAATTTGTCTCCCACGTACGCAAACAATTCTTTGTAAATAATGGAATTCATCATGTAACCACAGCACCTTACCACCCTTCCATCTAATGGAGCAGCGGAAAATACCGTAGGATCATTCAAAAAAGGTCTTAAGACTGCGCTGTTGGATACAAAAAAATTAAATGCATCGTCAGATATACATTTAAGTAGGTATTTATTAAATTAGAGAAGCGCTGAACATTGTACAACTAATGAGTCACCGGCGTATTTGATGATAAGCAGAGAAGTTAGAACTTTGTTTGATATGTTAAAGCCGCGACAAAAGACGACAAGATCTACCTTAGAAAAACAATATCACGGTAAAGCTAACAGAAACATTAATCTGAAAACGGAAGAAGCGGTAGCGATATGGGATTACTGTAATATATATATAGTAAAATGTGGATGGAAGCAACAATTGTTAAAGGAATTGGAAATAGGATGTCCGAATGTAAAATAACAAAGAAGACACATAGATCAAATTAAGAAAATATGCGACCAGAGTGTTGAATCTGAAATGGCTCCCACAGATGACCAACCGCAAAACAGTTATAAGCCTTGCAGGAGTAAGAAAACTCCTGCAATTATAATATCTGGAAGTGACTCACGGTTTAACAATCCCGATAATAATAACTATCCAAATCAGACCGACCGTTCCCCTAGACGCCCTAGACTAAAACGTAAATGTAAAATAACTGTTAGATATAGAGATTAAGAGCTAAGGAGGAAAGAGTTGTAATGTATAGTATTGCCATGTAAAAATAGTTGATTGTTATTTGTCAGTTTTTGAAATATATTTGTTGACGTGTGCATCATTAGTTTAATTCTTTCATTAAAAAGATTCCCTTGAGCCTTATAACCACGGACATCACACTTCCAAAACATGCTTTTCTTTCTTTCTCATATCTGTCAGTTCATGTGAACAGTCCTCCCTTTCTTCTCACTTCGTATAGCTTTACTGGAGTAGAATGACTTGGAGCAGGCGATATATAAAGCTACGTTGTACCTATCTTTGTTTAAACGATTTTATTTCGGTTACCTCTTTCAATCAACTATCGATGTATGTAAACAAAACTTTGGCGACACGATTGTGACATCTGTCAATGACGTATCTCGTCTCTTAACATAAATGGACTTCAAGAACTTGAAATTTTACACAATTCGTATATTTTTTTTACAGAATACTGTTGCCACTGCAACAAAAAAATACCCTAAACTTAAACACCACCTTACTAGCATTAGTTTTCGCTATTTTACATTATTCTATTCGACTGCCGATAAAAGCATCATCTCTAACATTCGCAAAAGTATCCGATAAAAAAAGTGGTGAACGTGGTATTCGAATGTTGAAAGCACATTTATCTGCCTGCTTGTCTATCCTAGCGCTTCGTTAAACGCGAGTTTGTAACGCGACCGACTGTGGAGTTTAGTGACGGACCGGGACACTTAGGATAAATTAGAATCCCCGTTGAAAAACAAAAGTGGTACCGGAAGCTGCAGGGACGAGTGTCATTCTTCGCGTGAAGCGAAGGGTGTTCACTAACTTCTGTATTCTCCCGCACATGCACAAGAGTACAAGTTCGGAGAGGGATAGGAGAAACCCGCGGCCGGTTGACTGGTTGACTGCTGCGGGTGAGGGTGGAACGCCGCAACACAGCGCGATGACGTTCCGGACGGGTACCTCCGCTCAAAGGCGTTATATTAGGTTATTCCAGATACGTCCCTCGTCAGAGGTTTATATAGCGGCGGTTCGCGCCTCCGCTGCAAATATTCCATTGAGGCGTTTCGTTAGACTGCATACTGAAAGATAGCCGGCCCGCGGCAGGCGGGAAAGTTTGAATTTATATGCGTAACGTGTAACTGGCACCTAATGGCAAATCCGTTGAATTAACTGGAGAATGGCTAAATAACAAGTAAACGGCGAAAATTCGGCTGGATATAAAACCTCGTGATAAAATATTAAGTAAACGTTGAAACGAAATTAGAAATTCAAAATTACAAACACCACTTTCCTATTACAATTGCTTGAAATGTAATTAGAGTTATGTATTGTGTGTATGCCTTTTCCGATACAATGCAATACGTTGTGGGGCGAGAAAGCTCGGGATTCCCGAGATAGCTTGGTCGGCAGTACACCGTAAGCGAAATGAATGCATACATATTATACATAACATAAGCCTGGCGTACTCCTTTTTACTTGAGAGAATGATCTGATAGGAATACTTTCTCTTCTGAAATATAATTTACATGAACACTTGTATTTTATTATCTTAATGAACAAGGACATTTAAAAATAACAGATAGGATACAACGAATCTCCTTGCTTTCTTTTATTTATCTTTTTATATGAAGTACTTCAATTACACTAATATTAGAAATACTAATACAATTATCTTTAAAGGAAACTTTCAATATTTAATTTTTTAAAATTTAATACTGCGTTTAAATATTAAGTCCAGTTCTACATACATATGTACATACAGCGCTCTCCAGTTCTAAACTTTAAAGCCGTCTATAAGTAATGAATTTCATCAAGCAGCGATGTCATATCGTGAATCATGCAAGACCGGCGCAATCTCCCGAATGCAGTCGTGCTGGGCTGGTGGGGCGCATAGAATACTAGGAGTTGTTGTAGCAGTTAGGTTAGTATGTTCGTAACAGCGGTGATTCGCGCATACCATTTATGTTGACGTTACCCAAGCGTCTTTACTTTGAGACTTTTCTTTTTCGGAATTTATAAATTTAATTTACAACATTATTTTCTCTTTATTTACATTATTACTTTTGAAATCTATTAAATTTAAATTCATTATTTTGGTTTCTTTGGCAAAATTTGATAATAGAATGATTTTCACTACCGACGTAAGGGTCCAGATAATTAAATGGTATTGCTCTGGTAGTACAACACAGGAAGTGGTCGGTCGTTTTATATTTTCGTTTAGTTCGCTATATTAGTTTTTCATTCACTTCAATGTCGAATGTGTTCTGGTATCCTATTTACGATAATATTTCAGCTCCAGAAATACCTTTTTAATTTTTTACATTGTCCGCTATTATTAAATTTTTAGTTTGATGTTGCGCGTTAAAAGCGTGTGCCTAATGCATTGCTGTCTCTAAATATAGTATTGTCCATACAAGAGATGCTATCTAGGAATGGGAAATGCAGGTCTTAACAGGTCAAGACATCTTCAAACATTAACCATTGCAGGCTGCTTGAAGACACCGTTGAATCTGGTATAGGTTCAAACTTGGATTTTTGGTGGTTGATAATACAGCACAATAAAATTTTATTTTTGAGTGAGTACAAAATAATAAAATTTTCACTGTAGTCGAAATTGTTCAACTGTTTAATGTAACACGTACATTATATCTCTAAAAATATTTACGTTTCCAGTGAACGTTTACTAAATATACCACGAAAAGATTGGCAAAATATTGTTGAATACATGTTTGCTTTCAAATTGAGCGACGCAACGTGTACTTCGACAATAGATAGAGAAGGGAATAGTATTTATTCCCTTAAAACTCGTTATAGTTAATAATATCCTCCTAGGTTTTCATCGAATTAATTTTGTTTAACAAAAACTTTGTACATCAATTTCACTAAACATCTAACATATTAATAATTTAGTTTAGCAAAGTAGATCAACCTTCGCTAAAGTATATAAAATAGGACCCCAAATAGATTCTAACTCCTAAAATTACGGTTAAAATCAAGTTATATTATAGTTAAACATATACATACTTCCCATACAAGATACAAATAGGTGTACAGCTTACGGGAACGAAGCAATAAATTCGGATAAGACCGAGAATCATTTAGTTCCAGACAAAACGATCCGTGGGAAGAGGCGTCTAACCCAACCCAAACCCAAAGTTACGTTGCCGTAGTAAAAGAGTATCCGTACATAGTAGACCAAGTATATACATACGTATCTTACGGCGGCCATTTTGGCGTATTGCCGCTGCGCAGGTCGATACCCGGACTCCGGAGTCCGGAACGCTCCGGGCCCTGCCCCCTGCGCGATTCCGTCGCTCCAAACTCGACCTTAACTCCCACTAGGAGAACCATTAGATTGTGCGCCACTCCAACCGAGTATCTTTCGCATCTATCCCTTCTACCGAGACTCCAATTTGAGTACCTACAGTGGCGTAACGTAGTTAGTCTAGGTCATAAATAAACTCGAGCGTTTAAACGACAGAATTTTTAATCGTTTGTCTTAAAAAGGAAACTATATGGTCCACCTACACGCGACTGTCTGAAGACGTGTGTGTCATAGTGGTAATTGAACGGGAGAATTTCGTTTGAAGCTAGACGAGCAGAGAATATTAATAATAAAGCAATCTGTATCAGTTTTACTATGCAATAAAGTCTCATCAATGCACCCTAACTTAAATGTTAAAACTCACGTATTTCCTTTGAAATTAGCTCATAGTATAAATATTGAACTTCTAATGCATATGAGCAAAGCTTTATAATTGTACGGTTAAATATACATTAGTTCCTTGTTGTAAAAATCCCCCATTATAGTTTTTATGTATGTTTGATGAGTGTGCCATGCTTTTATGTTGACATTTAATCATAAACTACTGTCATTTCTGTAAAAATATTCGTTAAAAAGTACGTTATTGCGTTTGTTAGCGTATTAGTTCAGATTAAACTTTCTTCATTTATGTCATTGTTATTGTAATTTTTAATATTCGCTTTATTTGTGCTTTTTTTTGTGAATTAGAATTAAGTTTAAAGCAATTCTATAATTAAAATGCCAATGGATGCTGTTACTGCGGCTAAGGCTGTCGCAATAGTAGATGATGGACGAAGTTAACGTTATGTGGCTAGAATTTTAGGAATACCACGCTCTACTATAAAGAATGCATTAAAACGATTGCGTCAGACTGGTTCCTACAGGAGAAGACCTGGGCAAGGCCGTTAACGCTGCACACCTGGTCGTGATGACAAGTTTATTGTCAGCACTGCAGTTGAAGTGCGTAAGATCAGTTCATGTTAGTGAGGATAGGTTAGAAGAAGACTTGATGAACAACAACTGAAAGCTAAAATACCGGCGCGATTTCCACAATTGCTCTCGCCTTCAATTTGCTCAAAATCATTCTGTTTGGAATATTGAACAATGGAAGCTTCTCTTCACAGATGACTCAAGAATCTGTTTAAGGGTACCAGATGGATATCCCATACTGCATACGGAGATTGAAACGATCTATAGGTGTATATCTCAATAGCGTTGACATTGAAAGAATGGAATGGCCTGCAGAAAGCCCAGATCTCAATCTCATAGAACACGGTTGGGATAAATTAAAAACGAGAGTGAGTGCTCCAATTCCTGTATTTCAATCCTTGGCGGAGCTTAAAGTTGCCTTAAGAGAAGAGTGGGACCTCATACCTCAGAATGAGATTCAAAATCTTATTAATGGACTTCCAGAGCGCTTAAATGTAGGTATAAGAGCAAGAGGAGGCAACACACACTAGTGAAACAGCTTTAGCTACTAATCCTTAAGTATATACAGTGAAATCCTATTATCAGTACAGTATACTATGCTAAACATTATCAAATAAAAAATAAATGAGTTGTCTTTTTTTCATATGTGCTTATTTAAGTAGATTTCCACATTTAATAAAGAAGGCTATTAAAAAAGAAGAAAATGTTAGATATTTGTAATTTTAGAAAGTGGACGGTTAATTGTGCCAGCATTTTCAATACATTTTTATCATTAAAACACAACGCGTTAAAGAAAGGAATCTTTTTTCTTTCTGTAACAAAATTTCACCACAATTATCATCCTTCCAGATAAACTTCGGCGAAGTATTCGTACCACAAGGCATCGATGTACCCAAAATCAGGATCCTACCAGAATTCAAGAGGCTAGCACATGGACTCCGTTCGGACAACATTAGTATTTTGGACGCAAAGACTTTCTACATCCCCAACCTGCATTACGATGGTGCTGGACCGGCCGCTTACTTCTGGGTTGGCAACGGAAGCGAACCTCATAGGCTCGGTATAAAGGTTCCAAACGAAGTGCGATCTTTAGAGCCGCTACGAGGTTATCAGGGCGAAGATATTGAAATACAGTTGCCGGGCTCGCTTACCGTCTATGACATCGATTGGCTTTGCGTATGGTGTATTCGGTACACGCAGAATTTCGGCCACGTGATGATACCTAAAGATTTGGACGTGCCACCAGCACTAAACCAGACGAAGATTTCGGTAAGCTTATACCGCAGTAAGATTCCCACAGATTTACAATCACTAACAGAGTATCTGTAGTCGCGCCAACTAGATGTGGTCTCTCGAGCAGCATTGTTGTATCGATATGCAGGTACATTCGGAAACAAAATTTAAAATGCCCAAAATTTAAAATGCCCAAAATTCAAAATTACTGAGCTCAAAATTGGCGTAATTACTGTTTTTGCAGTCTCAAAGAAATTGGCATCTTTATCTATGCATATTTTGCAACTAAAAAGTAACAATTGTATGATAAATTTTATTCGAGAAAAAAACACCTGGATTTTAAATGAATTTATTATGCTCACTGTATAATTTCGAGAGAGTTCTCTGCCTTATGATTGCCTAAAAAGTTCTTGCCGACGCTCATAAAAGACAGCCTTGGCATTTTTTCGTCATCACTTAACAGTTCAACGAGATTGATATCATCCATTAACTCTCTAATTTGTGGTTCTACAAATATTCCTCCCTTAATTTTGGCATGGCTAATTTTGGGCCATTTCTGCTGTAAATACGTGAATTCATGCGATGCTCTACCCGTGGCTTTTACGAAGTTTACAACGTTTTTCTTCTTTCATATTTGTCCGTTACTATTGAAGTTCCGCAAGTATTGGTGTTAGGGCCGATTTTGTTTCTACTTTTCAACAAAGATATTGTCTACTTCATTCAGCAGTGTTTATACTTGTACCTGGACAACACGCCAGCTATTGTTATCGAAAACAAAATCGCTCGGGTGCCAGCCGAATCAAGTGAGTTTCTTCATTATCTGGAGCGGTGATTTGACTTTAACAAGGTAGTTGTGAATGTATTCTACTAATTATATCTATTTCCCTCCACACGCTACATGATAACCTTTCACGTTTAGAGTGCCAAACAACCGTTTGATAATTCCTGGGAACGATCCTGGACTTAAATTTGAGTTGTGGGTAATATTGTGAGGATCCCATAACAAAAAGTTAATACCTGTTCCTATCTAGATAATCTACTTCAATGTTGTGAGGCTTACTCGCGAATTGCTTAAGGCATAGTTTTTTGGGGCTATCGCCTCATGCTTTCATCGCTCAAAAAACAGTTCGCGCGTCTGGTAAGCATAAAAAGTTATGCCTTCCCCACTTTCAGAGGTTAGCTGTTTTGCATTGCCTAGTATACGGTGGTGTATAAAATCGGATAAGTATCGGCGATATTAATAAAGATATTTGAGTAAAATTTACACGTGAAAATTAGCATCAGGCACCATTGAAAACCGCTTTAATATATGCAGAGTATTCCAAAAAGTTTTGACATACTAGAATTATATTCTTTTTTAAATGGTATCCTGTATATATATATACAATTTGGGGTTGTTCTCGATAACACGATTTCAACAAATTGTAACGGTTGTGGTCTAAATTATTTAGTTTGAGATTTGCATACAAATGAAAATCGTCAGCGTACAATATTACTTGATTGAAGTAAGTTTACTAGTAACTTGATCAAATCAACTGTATAACAAAAATAAAAGGAGACCCAATACAGAACCCTGAGGACCCCCAATGTTGACCTCTACAAAATTATATTGCATTGTATCAATACGAGCACTTTGTTTTCTGCCGTTAAGCTAAGACCAGAACGAACTTAATGAAATGCATTTAACACCAAATCTCCCAAGGTTCTATGAAGGAGTATTATGATTAGATGAATTTAAATTCGATAAGTATATAAACGTACCAGGGCAGTATTCAAAACGTTAAGGAATTTGTCAACAAACGTACGCGTCTAAAGACAATACATTGGTTGGCATACATATTTTCCGGGGACCATATCTACTTATGCACTATAAGGTACACAATTGATAATATAAACAAAACATACAGAATTGATAATATAAACAAAACATGGCATGTTGAGTACTTTCATTTTGATTCATTCGCTTTAAATTTCCATTTCATTCGAGAACAATTTGCAAGACAATTAGCGGAACCGACTTCCCCTTTCACGTACATATAATATTACTAATTAGATTCTCCTTTGTCCGTCAAGCCTCCATGGTGGTACAACCCAGTAAGTAGTAGCACAGACACACCTCCCATCCTAGGTCTGTTCACGGGCGTCCCTTTTTTATAATTGCTTTGTTTTTCATGAAGACAATCTCGACGCTGGGCCCTTCTAGATCAGCCTCTAATTGCCGCCAGTTCTTGAATAAAAGGTTGCAAGTGCGCTGGGAGCTCATGGGGGATAAGATAAAGATAACGTTGGCGGCCCGGATCGCAGAAGACGAGTACGCCGCCTTCGGACTATCCGGCGATCCCCATTACACGAAAATGGTGAATAATACACAACAGTGTAATTGGCATTTTTGTATAGATATAGATAATTGTTATAAGTAAAGATCGGACATACACAAAAATATATGTACTTATAGTCTGTTTGCACCTTGGAAAATATTACAGGTTCTTATGAGAGTGTTTGTAAACCTTCCTGGTTGCAAAAACGACATATTAGTTGGTTTTATATTTGTATATTTTCTCTCGGTTACTGACATTGATTGAATTGAAATGCAAATGTACAGGGTGGCGCATTAGTGTGGCAAAGCTCGATATATCCGTTATCATATAAGATATCAAAAAAAGTTATTTACGGAAATTGTAGACAGTCTTAAACTTAACAGTTGTAAAATTATTCTCATATATACAAATTGTTCCATATCACCAGGGTGAACCAAACATACGTTTTCTTCAATGGAACATCCTATATATTATTTCAGATTTAGATTAAGCTCATGCCTCACACCTCCAATACACAATTTCATTGCATTATACAGCGTGTTTCGCAATTTTATATGCAAATCACCGCGAGTGAGGTGTTGTACACTGCAAATGACACAGTCTGAAATTTTTCTTTTACAAGGATAGATTTTTATATTGGCCTACTTTTATAGCAAAGTGACGTTTTTTCAAAATCGTCAAAACTGAATACAGGGGGAGTCAAAACTCAAAAACACTAATTTCTCAATTGTTTTAAATGGATCAGCCTGTGTTTTATATCATAAAAAGAAAGAATAGTTTAGTTACTCTCATTTTTATTAAGCACTCTGTATACCTAAAATCATTAATTTCTAAGATATTTTAAAGTATTTTTAAAAAGTGAGACTTCTTGAAATTATTTTAACATAACAAGTTAGTCATGGAAAAATAACAGTTAATGTTTAATACCACTACAAAATACAAACATTTATAACGTACACTAATAATTAACATTTAATTAATTAACCCAACTGTCTACAATGTAGTTCTATAATAAATGTTCAAAATATCCACCAATACAACATTGCAGCCGTTCTTCAAGCGATTGTCTTACATTTCTTAATTAATACTCGAGAATGCTTCTCTTATTCTGTTTTTCATATCACCTCGTGTAGTTGGCGGTGTTTGCTATACAAAGTTTTTTCTTACATATGACCACATGAAGAGGTCAATTTTAGTGAACTCCGGGGATCGAGCTAGTCACTCAATTTTGTTCCCCACTCCTTGTCCATCTCTCAAGGCAATGGTATATAAACCCAGTGTGAAGTAACGAAGCTCCAACGTGCAGATACCACATCCTTTGACAAACGTTTAGTGGAACATTTTCCTATAACAACGGTAAATGATTTTCTAAAAAGTCTAAACAAGCTTTACCATTCACTCGTCCTTCTAAAAAGTGTGGTCCAATGACTTAATCTCCTAGCTGGTAATGAAGTCCTAAGACTGTTACTGTCATTTCTCTACGATTAACTCGTTATATTAAAATAATTTCTAAAAATCTTACTTTTAGATACTTTTAGAAATATCTTAGAAATTAATGACTTTAGATGTAGAGAGTGCTTAATAAAAACGAAAGTAACTAAACTATTCTTTCTTTTTGTGATATAAAATACAGGGTGATCCATTTAAAATAATTGAGAAATGAATGTATTTGAGTTTTGACTCGCCCTATATTCAGTTTTAACAATTTTGAGAAAATGTCACTTTGCTATAAAAGTGGACCGATATCAAAAATCGATGTTTGTAAAAGAAAAATTTCAGACTGTATTGTTTGCAGTGCCTATACAAGACCTCGAACTTACAGTGATTTGCATATAAAATTGAACATAACTTCTGAAACACGCTGAATAATTCAATGAAATTGTATATTGGGGGTGTGAGGCATGAGCTTAATCTAAATCCGAAATAATATACAGGATGTTCCATTGAAGAAAACGTATGTTTGATTCACCCTGGCGATATGAAACACCCTGTATATATGGAAATAATGTTAAAATGTTAAGTTTAAGACTGTCTACAATTTTCGTAAATAACTTGTTTTGATATCTTATATGATAACGGATATATCGAGCTTTGCCATACTAATGCGTCAACGTGTATGTATGTGCCTTGGCAATAAATAAGATTTGACGGATTATTTTATTCAGTTAATGCGAGCTTTCATTAATACAAACGTATAGAAGTACGTAAAAATCGACATTTTTTTAAAGTATATTTCGTTAAATTGTTCCTGTATCAGTTCTCTTTCATCACCTACCTCCAGTTCTACCTATCATGTCCGTGTAATCATCAAAATTGCTATTAACTTCCATTTCATTCTCTTCTACATCATCATCACCTTCCAATATATTCTGGGAATATGTCTTGCACCTAGGCATTATTTCCTCAATTTCTGTAAGTATTCTTCCTTCTTTATCTTCAATTTGCTTTTGTAGGTTTTCACTTCCTTTATTATTCATATTTTTTAAAACTTTGGTTGCTCCTACTATCCTTCTCCATTTTAGTCCCAAACTCTTCCCAGCTGTTTTGGTACCAACCTTACTTATGATTTCTTTTTTCCATGTTCCTTCTAAAATATCCTGTAAAATACTAGCAATGGGTGAAAACACAAGAGAAACAAAAACGAAACCTAAAATGACAGATGATGTCCCAAATGCAGCATTCCAGTATTTATTGCAACTATGCAAAAATGGGAAATTGAAACACTCACATTTTTACAAATTTATGGTGCATACCGTATGTTCTGATTGATAACTCCCCTATATACTGTATCCTCTTCAGCTCTGACGAGAAACGATTTGACAGATTTTGATGAGAGCTTGTAGATATACGTATTTAGTGCTAAAAACAATTGATTTTTTGAAATTTTTCGTAAAAATACTTCTTCGAACAAATTATGTCCCTTCAATCGGATTTCTCGCTATATACCTTCCTGTAGTCCGATCATTAGCAGAACTGTCATCATTGAAAATATTTTAAAATATAATAAAAATGGATTTTCGTCCAAATTAACAGGTTGGAGGCGATGTGACTGTGGTCTTTTACGACTCCCTAACAGATTCTTTCAACGCAGTCGACTATTACATGTCCACCACGACCCAATGCGATGGCAAACACGGAGTTTGTCCCGACGAGGTTATCGGTGGTCGAAATGACGTGTCGGACGTTTCCGGAGAACGCTTCGAAGGAGTTACGTCCGTTACCTTTGTTCGTCCACTCCAAACCAACGAAGCAGTGAACGATCGGGCGATACCTAGGAGAGGTGATGTCAGCATTATCGCGGCTATCGGGCCCCTAAATTCGAAGAGAGAAGCCAACGCACACGGTTCCGACGATAAAACTATGGACGAAGAGAAGATAGACTTCAGCAGAACGTACGAAGACGGGTGTCCCGTCAGCCTCTACGATTTACTGGACGAGAACACGACCAAGGCATTCCAGGCTATGAAAATAGAAGGTGAGAGTTGATATTTTTGGATTACATTATTTGTATTGTGAGAATTGTGACAATAAACGAAAGAAAGCCAAGATATTATCACGAATTTCACTTTGAAACATAACCTTGGGTTCGGTTAAAATAAACAACACTCACTTGCTGATTACGTCACTTTATCAATTAAACTCTTCATTCAAATTATAAACACAACAATTCGTACAATAATTCACCAACTTCAACGATTAATTGCACTGTATTTACAAATCACACTCTTCGGCTTGAACTCGAACGTAGACGATCTTAAACTAACTAACTTATCCAAACGGCTCCTTACATAATCAAATTTCTTCCAATAAACTCCATTTCTCAAACATTCTCGAACGAAAAAAACATCTGAAAATCGCAACAGATTTAATCGCATACGTTGAAGGAGCCAATCAATTTACAATTTAAACTAATGCGAAAAGCAACTTCATACAATTGCCACCAGATGTCGCGACACTATCGTCACATATTCCGTGACAATATTAATTGCGATTTTGGTGGAGGTGCCGTTTCTTCGAAAATTTATTCGACTCTGAGGATGTATCGTAACAACATTAAGCTATAAATAAGTGCCCCCCCCCTCCATGTATGTGACCATGTACGATTTACCTATGAGACTGTGACTTCCCACAGAATAACTGACAAATCTGACAATGAGCCAAAAAGCGACTAAAGTTCGCAGGTAGATCCGTAACGCTTCGTATGCAGCGAAATCTATGCGTGTCTCTCTCGTTTTATGATTCTTGCTCATTTCTTTTTACTTTATATTGGTTTCTAAGCAAATGCCATCAAGTTTGAAACGCTTTATATTACAATTTAACAAACATTTTATCAAACTTTATATACATACAATAGAGAGGTGTAAATCGTGATTAGCTGTATGTCATGTAATCACATAGATCTGGTAATTTTGTGGGTGTAAGTCAAAATCTGGATAATGAGGTAAACATGGAATATCCATAAAAATACCGATATCTTGATAATTAAAAATAAAACTTTTACGTCACTAATATAACGGAAACTTTTTTTTTAGAAAAATATTAAATGAATTACTGATAGCTTTATTTGTTTCAAAATCATATTCCAATGTCGTCAGAACAAACTTTTTTAGAAAATCTTGTTATTTATTCTATTCAGAAATTATACAAGTAAACAGCCAAAAGTAGAAACAACCGACTTTTGACATTTCGTCTTTTCATGACACGATTGCCACGCATTACAAAGCATATCATATGGTTTGACATATATATAGATAGGTTATGGTTAAAAAATACGAAAATTATCAATAGTAAATAGAACATCAAAATGACAAATGTCAATGAATACGTTGACAACTTACCTTATCTATGCAAGTCACAACGCTCTTCTTGAAGAAATCCTACGCGGGCGATATGTCAGTAGATTTAACACTACTATGATTTGCCTGGCATTTGCTAAATGTGAAGTTGTGTTTGTATGATTTTAACATTATCGCTGTCAAAAGTCGGCTGTTTCATTGCGAGAGCTTTACGTCAAACGTATACGATAATACAGAATCATTTTCATAATATTCAAAATTTTGTGAAAACGTCGATTAAATGAAAATTAATTTATTTCTAAAAACAATATTTACACTTTAGTACTGCTGACCATCGCTTAAATAATAAACTCAACAAATTTCTATTATTAAACAAAAATAGTACATAGTTGTAAATATTGTTTCAGACGTTCATATCTTTCACGCGAAAATCGGACCGACCGGAGGCAAGAAAGGCTACTCAGCGATCACTGGCCTACCGTCCTGGGGTATATCCTGGTACATAAACGGCCTACTGATCCCCGAGATAACCGTGGTCAGAGGACAAAACTACATCTTTGTCGTAGAAGGTGGCAACGACAGGACCAACATACCCAGATACCATCCGCTATATATAACTGACTCTCCGGAAGGCGGTTACGGCCAGAAGTCGCCCTCCGAGCAAGTGAAGGAGAGAATTTATGCTGGCGTGGCCTTCGACCACAACGGCTACCCCTATCCAACTGCGGCGGGAAGGTATTGTGAATATAGTCACGTGACGATAGATTTGGCTGATGAATCTGACACGTTCGATGAGTATTTTAAGACATTGAAACTGCTATGTGATGAAGGAGAGATCGCTCATTTGAATTGGACTGTACCTATCGACGCTCCAGATATTTTATATTATCAGGTACGTGTATATGAAATCGTAATTAAGAAACAGATTTCTTGTGTCACATTTAATATGCTGCAGTATCAAATTTGCCGAAATTCCAAACAAATTCGAAAAAAGGAAAATGTCATTGTCAAAGTCAAATGTCATTGCTAATGTCAAATATCGATGGCAATGTTAAATGTGCTTGCTTTCATAATAACAACAAACGTTTACATGGAGTATGTATATTCAATTAAAAAACTAACTTAAAAATAATAAGAATATACATAAATTTACGCTTTTTAACATTTTTTTTATCAATTAATTCTAATGTGCGAAAATCGTAGAAGTACATTTTGGAAACAGTAACGTATGTAGATAGGCTGATATGGTGATAGCGGTATCCATGTAACATATATGATCTAAGGGTAAGCCTTACTACTAACCCACCTTTCTTGTTTATCAATTACTTTTCAAAATACCCTAAATATCGGCGATATGATATATGATGAATATAGATGGTTTGATTTTCAGTGCTACATACACAGAAATCTAGGCTGGAAAATCAATGTGGTGGACGCTAGCTCAGGCCACACGCTCACCCCGTACATTTCCCTGGTAATAGCGGTCTCTATCTTGGCGGTTTGGTTTTCGACCCAGCTGACGAGACATCGAATTCTCTAACGTCTTTATCGTACCTACTTACTACACGTAAGCATACAATAAATAAAAAGGCGATAATAATATAGATTTTGTATCGTACCTAAAGTACAGATATAAATAATGACTGATGACTTTCTGTGAGAAGAGACAATAACAATAATATGTTTTACTTCCCATCGTCCATACTGATAAATATTCTATAATAAATTGAAGGGCGTGTTGATATATTATACGGCTATATTATTATTAATATTATTTTGAATATACATAAATACAAATATTTTCCTTTTTTCTGCAATATTGATTGATTTTAAAAGAATTCTAAAAATATTTGAGACATTCTGAAAATCAGAAATCCTATCTGTATTTTTATGATTATAGCTCTCGCAATTAAATAACCGACTTTTGACATTTCCTCTTTTCATGACATGGTTGCCACGCATTGGAAAGCATATCATATGGTTTGACAGATATAGAGATAGGTTAGGGTTAAAAAATAGGAAAACTATCGATACCAAATAGAACGTAAAAATGACAAATTTCAAGTAAGTGCGTTGACAACTTACGTTGTCTGTGCAACTGGCAACGCTCTAATTGAAGAAATCCTACACCGACGAAATGTTTGACATTACTATGTATATACCAAATGTGAAGTTGTATTTGGTTGTGTTGGTATGATATTCATATTATCGCTGTCAAAAGTCGGCTATTTCGTTGCGAGAGCTATAAATAAGCTTTTATATCTCACACGGTTAAACATTTAACAATTTAAACAATAAATTTCTTCTACAACTCAGTAAATCTAGATGTGTCTAACTTTCGTGTAAATAATTAGAAATTACATTCTTATCTATTGTATTGATATTGTAAAATAATTTAACTGTGACAAAAGGTCAATAATGAAGCAACCGTTTGACAATAAACGAAGGTATCGTAGTTTTAAGATTGAATATAAGATAATTAAAAAAATATACAATATGAAATTTGTGCACAAACTCGACAATAATTTTTTCGATACTTTGTAACATAAATATATTAGTGTATAATTAAAAATACAACTTCTTATTAAGCTAATTATAATATATTCAAAACACATAATAATATACATTAAAATAATATAAGGCTGTTTATGCTGACAATAAATAATAAATTATTTTTCCCATTGTAATATAATGTTAAGGTGTTTTCTATATTAGATATCTATATAAAATATAAATATATACATACATATCTCAATAATAACATACACATAGATATATGTGCATATAAATACATATTTCATTGTCTCTCAAAAGGTACGAAAATCAAATAGGATAAACAAGTCATAACAAAGTTAGGTGTAACACAATTTTAAATTTGGCCCGACAATTTCAACGTAAAGCAGTACCGACTAATTTTCTTCTTCAATAAATCAGGTTGTCAATCATTAAAATGGTAAACCAACCACAACCTTAGAAAATACTGAAATTCGACAATAAAAAGTAATAATAAGTCAATTACTATTATGCATAAGTAGGATATGTCAAAAAATATGTGTCTAATAATCATTATACACCTCCAAAACGAAATACATAACTTTGAAATGACTTGTGCGTAACATATGTATAAAAATATGTTTTAAGAAGCTAATATCAAATTGTAAAATGTATTTTAAAAACTATAGTTCAGAAATTAATTATACAATGTAATATGTATAAAATTGTTAATTTCTCCTATATCATAAGAATCAGAATTACGATCGCCTACGTGACCTCGCACTTATGCAACCTAATTAACAACGATTGGTGTGTCTGGGTTGGTATGCCCCTAACATTCAAAATTAAATTAGATAACCGTATTGTTTCATTGCATTCTTATTCTGAAATGGTATTGTTTAAATATTAACAAAAGCACTGTTCATTAAATAACAAATATTTCATAAAAATCAAGCCGACAAGTTAAGGAAGCCAAATCACTACGTTCTGAAAAATCACTGGAAGTATCCGGGGCGATCATCATTCTATTCATGTTACATTTGAATTAAATAGGTATACCACAACTTAAGACAAAACATTATTTTTTAAATAAATACTTAATATAAACCTTCGTACCTTACGGGAATGTAACGTTTCGAAGTTTATATACGATCGTGTATCTAAAGGCATCTAAAGGTAAGCAATTCGCGCGAAATTTAAACGATTCATTTACTCTTATCTAATTTTCTTACAAAACAATTTTTTTTATAATTCACACACCGTAAACTAAATAATATATCTGCAATATAGAACATTACAGATTATAATAGTTATCATTCCAATACATGCGATAATGTTATTTCTTCCTTATTCACAGAAATATGTACAATATTACACATGCGTACTTAAATTATTGAATTAATTAATTTACTTCTAATAGCTAAATGTATCATAAAGGTGACTGTTGTTTTATCAGAGTGCCTTTTGTAAGATATTTTTCACTTTTGAATGCCGTCGTTAGATTATTTCATTAGAGAACAAGAAGAAAAAGAAGATATAATGAATACGTATAATGAAATTACTATAATAAAAATAAATTAAAAATAATATGTCACGGATACAAAACAATAAAAAATGTATTTTTTAGGTGACTGTAAATGTATGCTCTAGTTAATTATTTATTTGAAATAAATTTATTCGGTGTCTAATAATATGTTGATTTTTATTTTTTTCCTATAAAAATATATAGTGCAAAAAAGCATTTCCAGGATCACAATAGCTTCTTTGGAGGGCATCGGTTTGTTCAAGGCCTGAGAGCTACTAGGAAGTAGGAAGTCAAATAAATGTGAATTTAAAAGAAATGATTACCAGACATAATTGAAATATCCCGCGCTTCGGCTCACATAACTGCTACAGGTTGGGCAACTGTCGGAAATTCCCAAATATCCAGGGACACTCAAAATTTAAATAATTTAAATCAGAAAAAGATATAATTCTAAAATTAAAACATCTCAATGTACTATAAAAAATATTTATAACTTATCTCACAAATTCCAGTATTTTAACCGCTTATTCAAATTAAGTTTTAACAATAATGAAAAAAGATGTAATTATGCAATGTAAAAAGTAACTTTTGTGAATTATAATTCCCAAATTACCGGTTAAAGGTTAACTTCGTAAGATCTTTTAAAAATTATTGAAACTTTAATAGAAGAAATTGATTCTATAAATCAATGAGTTTGAAAATGGTATTAACAAAAGGTATGAGAAAATTATTAGTTTCACCTTCAAATATTAGATATCTATCTACCCAAAGAAATGTTCAAGAAGTTAGAATTCCCATGTGCCTTGGTTATCTTGCTGGTAAATGGTGGGGTCCAACTGATAAAAGACCCATTGTAGCACTTCATGGCTGGCAGGTAATTCTTGGTTCTGCCTACACTTGCTGCATTATTACTTTTCTGGAAATACATTTTAGGATAATTGTGGTTCTTTTGATAGGTTAATACCGCTTTTGCCGAAACATATACCAATATTAGCTTTAGATTGTCCAGGGCATGGCTACTCATATAAGCTACCTCCAGGTGTCGCTTACCATAATTCCGATGTTTCAGTGCTACTTAAAGAACTCATCAAATATTTTGGATGGAATAAAATAAGTTTGATGGGTCATTCTTTGGGTGCAATTTTGTCATATTCCCATGGTTTTTTATTTCCAAAAGACATAGATTTTCTGATTTGTATTGATGGTTTAAATCCCCTGGTTAATCCAAGGAAAATGCAGAGAGTAGTGCAAAGTATAGAAGAATTCATAAAATATGATAATCTTCAAAGAAGTAATGTAGAACCTCCGAGTTATACAATTGAGGAAATGATACAGAAAGTATACAAAGCTACACGGAAATCAATTGCGATTGAAACTGCCAAACATATTATTTGCCGTAACATAGCCCCTTCAACAAGATACCCTGGGAAATATTATTTTAATAGAGATGCTAGACTAAAGGTCGGCCCCTTGACCTGTGATGATCCAGCTGAAATTGTAAAGTGTGCCAATAATATTACATTTCCAATCTTTATTAGCAAAGCTGAAGACAGCCCTTTCTTTGGTAATGAAACAATATTTACGCAAGTATATGAGAATTTAAAGAAAAGCAGTATCGATTGCCAATTTCACAACATCCCAGGATCGCATCATGTGCACTTAAATGAACCTGATATAATCGCAAATCTCATTACGAAATTTATTGAAAAACACGACAAGGATGATAGAACTCATAACAGTTTTAAAGAAGAAATCATATACAATAACTTTGATGACCAATTAAAATTATTTATAGAAGCACATTCTTGATATTTACAAATATCTTAATTACATTAAAAGCAATTAATTCATGTTATAAAGTATTCCCTAACTATATATAATTAATTCGGAAATAACATTCATTAATATTCATTGTTTTACTTCCTCTAGTTGTAAATATAAAATGGTGATATTTTTACTTTGGTGCTGACCATAAAATAGTAACTGTTAGAAATTGGGATTGTTATATTTTACTATAGTTCTATGTGATTTGAAATTTATTTTTCGTTAATAAAGATGTAAAAATTATTAGTTTTAGCGATTTTTTTTATAATATATTTTCCTCCAAACAAATCACGGAGAAAATTATAATTTTTAAGTTATTTAAGACCCGTTTTTAAAATAACACCATCAGGAATGGTCTTCGGGATTTTTTTTTCTTGCTTCTGTTCGTTTTTTTTTTTAAGATTTTGATGCAAAACAGTTGAGAAGAATTGAAATACAACCAAGGTGTATTACTGGTCGCATACAAAAAGCACCGTAATGTGGGGCTTCCTATGAAACAAAAACAATTCCTTCAACTAAAGATAGGCAAGGCCGGTTAGACTGAAAGTAAATGTAATTAGGAGACGGTGATCATATAATCATTTGTACTTTAAGTAAACGTATTTAACCGTAAACAAAGTAAAAATTAGTGAATAAGCCGTGATACAAAAGTAACTCTGACGAAATATGCCCCTGCGTCAAGCTTACTTGTTTGAATTTGTTAACCGTTTGAATGAACATTAAATTTAAAATGAATGAATAGGTGGATCGGTTATTTTTTTAGGTCATGGAAATGTTTATAATACTTTTCTTGATATTTTAGACATATTTAACTTATGTTTAATAATATGCGACTATACATTATTTTATGCTGTTATAAAATATATAAAATTAAAAAATATGTAATAAAGTACATAAACTATACTAATACAATATGTATACTCAAATAACCAGGAAGAAAAAAACACGGATAAGAGGTACATAAATTTATTGGTGCTTGAGGGGAAAGGGGTACGTAAACTTAAGAGTAAGAAACATTTTGAATCTGGAACGCAAACGAGTGAATGCGAGTTCTAGCATGCTCTGGGGTGCTCGGAACGCGAGCCGAAAGCAGCTATTTTTTTGGTTGTAAGCAATTTTGCGGTAATTTGAAATTTTAAGTGCAGACAATTCTGTTTGTTTCTGTCTGTTGACCTAACATCAGAACTATTTTAGAACTTGAATTTGAACTGACATGCGCAATAACACCTATAATTTAAAATTCGAGAACGATTCTCGAATTGTAGGTCCTTAAATTTACTACCACGTTTTTTAGTATTTTACATTCTTAGGGTTACTCCACGGATTAAATATTGCTTATTCGGATCATATGCTGACTCGTAGCCCTTTAATTAGTGTATTATATCTTGGCGATCCTGATCTTTATACTATTTACTTAGCTCATTTCTCTGTAATGACAGTAGCTGCGTTCGTTTATTTGTTCTGGATTTGGAGCGGCGCAGATGAGTGCGGATCAAGAGTGAATAGTGTATTTTATATTCGAACGGTTGTGGAATCTTTTTTGTTCTTATCATAACCTTAATAACTTATGCAAACTCTGATGTTGCTATAACACTGAGCAAAACGTATGTAAAA
>JARFOC010000010.1:1431244-1459737 GCA_031763485.1 Osmoderma eremita
ATGGTAGCGATTGCTTCCTGGCTCACGAACCTTTACAATAACAATGAAACGACAAGATGTTGTAGAAGATCATTACAGTATCTATATTATTTTTATTTACTGGCTGAAAATATTTTGTAAGTTGCCACCATTTATAAACATATATCAATGAAGTATAAAGTTCTTTATATTATACATCCGCTATTAAGTACAGATACGTTATATACCATAAATGTTAAACCGTTCATTGACAAACGTGCTTAAACTGTTTATTTACGCCTCATGATAGGTACGTAGTTACGTAATGCATTTCAGTAGTGAATTTTATACCTATAACACTTTAAATTCAACAGTAATCGTATTTAACGGCAGCAAATTATTGAAGCAATTGTGGCACAAATTGCGTATTAATTTTTATATTTGTTACTTCCGGATTGGAGGCATTATTGTAGCAAGCTTTTCAAATACATTAATACTATAATAATGTACCTAATAGAAGTTTTTAGAACAAAAAAAACATAGAAAAGAACTGTGTAACAAGCCATGGGCCAACTAGGCTTCCAGAGCTAATTAACAATATTATCACGATAATGTAATATACGAGAGAAATCTCAAAATATGTTTTTTCTTTCTGGGCAGATGTGACGATAACTTACGGAAACAGTACTATAAAATTTACATGTTTTTTTACAACAAGTTAAAAAAGAAAGTAAGCCAAGAGCGCAATTGCTTTACTAATTGTAGGTATTTCAATTAAGTGTCATGTTTAGGTACAAGAGAAATTCTTTAACGGTAGATTGAATCTAATTATTTGTATACATAAACATAGATACATATCACATTTACGTATGTTTATGTATGTGAAAAGAACAATACTTGCTTTTCCAAAGTAGGTTTACATATACAGCGAATATACAGATATACTGAGAAGTGGAAACGTCTCACAATCAGATAGAAATGCAGTCAAACGAGTAGGGAGTAGAATAATTTATACAGTGCACTGTAAGCGTAGCAAAATATATATGTACATATTAGCAACTTAACATTAGTGATTTTAGAAATTTGTGGTTGAGTAATTCTCCTAGCTATCTATGCATATGGAATATTCTGAAAAAAATGTTTTCTTACATTTCTAATTCTCTTATTAAACCATTAGTTCAGTCGTTACGGACTGGTTTCAGAAGTGGCAGAAATAGCGTTCTTGAATCTAACATTCCACATTCTTGACCTTGCTACATTTCATCAGCGTTTGACATCGATCAACATGATGGTTTTCTTAACATTTTGCATACGATTAGGAGGATTGGGATTTAAACGAAGTATTTTCTTATACTAGCGGTTATCAAACTGTGGGGGCGCCAAATAATTGAACAAGACAAAATGATTAGAAATATGTTTCTACATTTCTATTTTAAATTAAAATTTGCAAAAATTTCATGCGGTTTTTGATGGTAAAATATAAATATTTATTAAGAAAACATCTTGGCCAACACCCCTAGACACTCAGGCAGGTTTCAGAGCAGGAAGATCTAACCAAGAATGGATATTTATGCTTAAACAAATAACTGAAAAAATCATTAAAACAAATCGAACAGTCTACATAGGTGCAATTGATCTGGAGAAAGCTTTCGACAGTGTTTCAAGATCAAAGATAGGGGAAGTGTTGAAATCAAGAAACGTCAGCAATAAAATGATAGAAGTGATCACAGAAACTTTAAACATTCTAAGAACTGGAGGTTTAACAACAGAAGAATTCAAAACAAGGAAAGGGGTTAGGCAAGGAGGTATACTCAGCCCTCTACTATTTATAGTACTAATGAACGAATTAGCACGGAATACAAAGAGCAGATATAAGAACTCTTTTATAGGGTATAGAAAGCTGGCACCCATATCGGTCAACGAAATCCTGCACGCAGATGATCTAATTTTAATTGCAAACAAGAAGGAGGAGCTAAGAAACAAAATAGAGGCATGGGTTGAAGCACTAATTAAAAATAAATATAAAAAAGACAGAAGTTTTGGGTATAGGACGCAATACTACGAATTTAGCTATAGAGGTAGGAAATGAAGTTCTACAAGAATCTCAATTTATTAAATACCTTGGATCCATGTTTGAAGGGAAAGGTAGTCCAGACAGAGAAATTAATAATAGAATAACAAACACTAATAAAATCTATAGTGCATTATATAGCACCTGCTTCAACAAAAAAGAAATAAGCAAAAGAACAAAAGTTAAGGTACATTTGATCAATAACAGAAAAACTGAAAAGCAAAGTATAGGCCTGCGAAATGACAATATTGAGAAAAATAGAAGGTGTAACAAAAGCTACATAAAATAAGAAATGAAGAAATCAGAAGGCGTTTAAAGATAAAAAGTATAATTAAGAAAATCGGGACACAACAATTGAGATGGTTCGGTCATGTATCTAGAATGGGGGAGGAGAGACATTCAAAAATTATTTGGGAAACTAAAGTACAAGACAAACAGGTCAGGGGTAGACCGAGAGTTACGTCGAATGAAGTTATATGGAAAACCCTAGCAGACAGGGGCATTTCATGGGACTCAAGCAAAGACAATGGCAACAGATAGAAGTCAGTGGAGAAGAATAATTACCTCTACACAATAATACACTATTATTCATCGAAGTAATTACCATCACACTCAATGACTTTTTGCCAAGGTGACACCAATTTTTTAATGCCGGTATTGTAGATCTCTATGAATTTTGTATCAAAAAATTGACGGACTGCATTTATTACATCAACTCGAGTTTTGAACTGTGTATGGTGCATACAGTTGTCAAGAGACAAAAAAGGGTGGTAATCACTTGGCGAAATGTCAGGAGAATATGGAGGGTGTATGGAAGGTTTTCAAGTTTTCAGATAGGTGATTATAAATTTTTAAATATTGAAATAAAGTATTTTGCCTAAAGCAGTCTAGGTGGTAGTTAATAGTTGTCTGCAGTATTTACCTCGTAGTAGCTATATTTAATTTTTTTCCTGAAATATGCCCATATTTTTGTTAACAAACACAGCACGCTCAAGCATATAAATGCAATAAGAAATTTAAAGCGTTATATCAAATGATTTGTTGGCATGTAAAGCATGAAACCTCCCCTCCGATTTGTTGTTCAAACAACTTTTTGTTTATTTCTTGTAAATATGCTGATGGAAAATACAGGCTATTTATTATTATTATTATGATTCTTTTTTTATAGTTAACACACCTCTACAGACATTACTACAATAAGTTAATTTTTTTTTACTTTCTTCTTATTTTTGTTCTTATCGTTCTTGTTACGTAAGAAATTATTAAAAATAAATGAAAGTCAACTCAAATTTCGTCTTATGTTAATTAAAAATTATTAATATACCAGAACTTGTAATTACTATAATAAAAAATTTCCGCATTTTTTGCTTTTCTAGTACATATACATTCATCATTTATGAAAGAATTATTTTATAATTAGCCGTATTTAAAATGCATATTTTTTCCGTTTATAGGAGATACAAAAATAAGAGCAACGACTTGAAACTAATAAAAATTGCAGTATTTTTTTGGTAATTACCAAATACTTAATATCTACATATAAGCTCTCGCAATGAAACAACCGACTTTTGACAGCGATAATGTTAAAATCATACCAACACAACTTCACATTTAACAAATGCATAGTAATGTCAAATCTAGTGATATTTCGTCTGCGTAGGATTTCTTGAAGTAGAGTGTTACCAGTTGCATAGATAAGGTAGTTGTCAACGCACTCAGTTTACATTTGCCATTTTGACGTAACCATAACCTATCTATATACATATATCTGTCATACCATATGATATGCTTTGTAATGCGTGGCAACCGTGTTATGAAAAGACGAAATGTCAAAAGTCGGTTGTTTAATTGCAAGAACTTCTATAAAATTTTATGCATACTACATATTTCAATTTCAGTAATTTAATAAAAATAAATTTTAGAATACATAGAACAATAATGCATATACTAAACAAAAAGACGTCAAATGTCAAACCTCTCTCTTAAATAAAGTTTTTATATTTACAAAAGCATCAAACATGTTTTAGTCTGAAAATTTTGATCGATTTATCGTCAAAATATCGGGTCTTTGAGCAAGCAATAATTTTTTTTTAATGGAGAAATGTAGAAATAGAAATTCTAATAAATACCTGTCGAAGCCGTATATTGTCCAACTCAATGCCATTAGCACTATATGTGAGTATTTGAAGATGATTTGAAGTGAAGTAAATATTTTGAATTCTACTATTTTTTCCTTAATTTATCATCATCGTGAATAATAAACAACCAACAACGAATGAGAAACGCACAATGACGTTCTCACAGTAATTACAAATAAAATATAATGTTTCTAATTTAAAGAGATATTCGTTCGTTTAAATATTTGCTTTTTAAAACTTTTTTAAAACTTTAAATTTTCTTACCAGAAGTAAACTGCAACCAGGCGCAGATATGAAAAACAGTAGTGGTTTGGCAAAAACAAAAGAACAACATTGTAAAAATTGTGAAAAGAGCAGTTAACACTGCCAAACCAACACATATAGTAGCTGCCAAAAATGGTATATTCGAAATACTTAGAATTTCTTCCAATTTCCCTCTGCATTGTTCTTCAGCGTAACACGTCGACCACAATCCAAATTTTCCCGGGTTATCTCCGGATATATTTCCTATCCATTCCGGAGTGACGAAAGACACAACTCCGATAATAGCGTAACATATAGTAAATATAGCCCACAATACCCCTATGGCTTTTGAATTTCGCACGTAACTCGTCGCGTATATTTGTGAGGAATCCACGTATTCGATTTTGGAGCCCATTTTTACTTTGTTCTTATAGATATAATGAAAAGTCTTACACGAATGTTAAGTCTTATCGAATACAACGATAAATAAACACGAGCATATTTAGAAAGTAGTGTTACATTACGACAACGAAAAAGACAACCGTGAAGTAACTCGACTGCACCGACCGCGTTTAGTTGGCTTACTTACCTGACACACCTAAGCACTCATATTCTTGCCCAACTACTTCCCACCACATTGTAATAAATATTCTTGCTAAGAAATATGTTTTGTTCAGTTAAACGAAATGTCATAAAGTAATAAAAAAATGAATATGTCGGTATATGAATGTATCTATGTATTTAAATTTACACAAAATGAAATAAATTCTTCAGAAAGGTTATTTTTATTTTAAGAACTATTTTAAAGTCCAAGTGGGCGGTTTTCATAGTAAAAATGTTTTTTAGTGAAAACTTCTTGGGTATGCGAATGGGGCCGTTTATAACTATAGATTTTTAAACAAATAATTATTTCTTTTTTTCAATTTGCCATGTTGCAATTTTAAAAATTTAGCATGTACGTAAAGGCAAGTAATTAATTATTTTATCATTAACCAATACAAGGAAATAAGTTATTAATAAATCCATACTTTCAAAAAATTTCACAACTAGTTTAATAAATTTCAGGACAAACTAAAATATAGTTAATGTTGTGTGTAGTATTTTCAAATACAAATTAATTTTATTATCATGTATATTATAATACAAAATATATATATTTCCACAAATCTTGTATATTTTCAAAAACATCGACATACCAACCTGCTATTACGTATAGGGTAAATATTACTACGAAACGAGATCATCCCCACTACTCGACCACGTTTTCAGACGTTGCTTTAAAAAGAAAGGTGGCGAATTGTTCTGGTTCTATATTTCTTCTTGCTATGTCTATGTCAGCGATAGCATATATCATATGGATTTTAAAAATTGTTAAAGATACAACCATGCCTCGGCGTAGTTTACAAAATCGAATATTTTGTTTATTATAATCGTCATTTGGGTAACGAAATGGCATCGAGAAGAGTGAGAATAAAGGGAATTGCTAACATACCTCAAAGAAGAAAGCCTGTTACAACAACCGAACAAGAATTAGAAAATCAAGAAGAAAGTAATGACAATAGGTCCAAAGAAATAGAGGACAACCCCAACTTAAACGTGACAGCTGATTCACATGATAATGTAATCGATGTCACAGATCAAGTGAATAAAGACATCCCTGCTGTCGACTCAGGTGATCAAGATACTCAGATAAGTAAGGCCTCTGAAATCATTGAGAAAAACGGATCGGTTTGTGGTGGCACACAAATCGTTGGATTGTCAGCTTTAGACCATGTTTTACCCGCAAATAAAAGCAAATGTGTTAAAGAAAAGCAGGATAAGGAACCTTGTGCAAGTATTAATAATGTGATAAACACAAAACAGATATCAGCCGAAAATGAAAAACAGCCCGAAAAAGTGCCTACCATCAGGAGAAAGTTTTTAAAACCTCCAGTACGTGTTAATGCATTGAATCGTAATGTGAGAGGAGGAATTGAAGAAGCTAAGATCGATAAAGAAAACGTACAAGAAAATGCCAATGTTGATTTGAACGAAATTGAGATATCAACAAACAATGTTCCCACTGCTTTAGTAATTCACAAAACTCAACCATCAGGAGGGCCATTAACTTCTGATTTGGGTGTGTATCAATTTTTAATCAATATTTTCCTAGCAAGTTGGTGAGTTTGGCATATTGCCCAAGCACATGTTAGCCTGATGAACCTATATTTAATTTTGGTTCTTTTATCCTTTAAACTTTCATAAACAATTTATATAATTTAGAAAAGTAATTCTTAATTAATCAAGTTATGCTATTTGGGAATAATAATTCTCAACATTTTGAAATATAATTTTGTATTTAAGGTGCAGGAAAACTAGGTGCTAAAGATTCAGGAAAATCTGGTTCAGACACAGAATACCATCAACCCCCGGCTAGTCCTAGCAAAATTTTAAACAGGAGAATAAAAGCTATTCCAAAATTGCATCAAAGAAGAACTAGCTTTAGCATTGGTAGTGCCAGTGAATCAGAAGACGATACCCGAAGGAGTTGCAATAGAATTAGAAACGATTCTGTAAGCGTACTTTTGTTTATTATTTTAATTTTAACTATTTCTATTTAATTTTGTATTGCTTTTTTCTCAGTTAACACGGGAATAAGGTTTCCATCTGAGCATTTTGATTTAAGACTAAATAAAATGTTAAGCCTGCATGACACAGTAAATGAACGAAACATGAATGAGAAATGTGTCAGATGTGCTTCACATGATTATTTATTAATCCAGTGTTTCTGATTAGTTCTCAAGATCTCTTATTTCAAAAACTTGATTCCATAATGTGATCATAACAAACATATCTGCCGCAACCGGTATACATTGGTTTATGAGAAGTAGTAAATTTGCTATTTCAAGGTGTGCTCTGCCAATTCTGGGGCAAATGAAAGTCATGCCACAAGCGAAGCGAGATCTCCAACAAGAAAGGAATCCACCGTTGCGCAACGTAAAAGTCGTCGAAATGAACAGACACGGAAACTTGCAGAGGCCAGAAGGGAATTCAATATGAAATTTAATAATGGCAAACCGGATAAACAAAAGCTTACCATGATTGATCTCATATTTTATAATCCCACAACCAGTCCTATGAGGTAAGATTTATTTATTTTATTCATTTATAAAAGTAATGTAGGAATAATTCGTACGGGCATGTCCTTTCGTTTTGCTGTTCTTTGTATAGTTACCTATACTTTGGCAGGATTTTTAAGCATCTTATTAGTGTTCTACTTGATTTGAAACGGTGGATAGATTTCATCACAGAAATTATCTATATACTATGTATATAGAATATGCGTTCCCTATATTGTATTGGTACTTGTAAACAGTTGGAGCCAACATGATTCTGAGCCAGGGGCAGGTGCGAACGAATTGTGTACTATTTATACAGTGTGATCATTTTTAGTTGTCATTCCGCTGTCGTAATATTGTGACAAGTTTTAGAATGTGCTGCTCATATCGTTAGAGGTTCAAAATTACATATAATTGAATCATTAGTAGCTTTCGTTTGACATCCGCTTCACTTCAGTTGTGACGTCAACTGAAGCACCAAGAAAATGCAATTGATACAAGTGAAAACGAACGTTTCGCTTCACTTCAAATTCCTTCAGATTCAAACTGTTTTTTAGGTTATGTTTACTGTTTTGTTTCCTTATTATTAAGCAGACATTAGACAGAGTACCGTTAGACTTAGGTTAGAGTTCTGTCAATGTGTAGCCTATCAATCTGTATGAGCGAGCTATTTTATGTTGACATTTAAAAATTAGTTTATGCGTCAGAACTGGTATTATCTGTGATGTATGTTAAATTTAATTCAAATTTCGCGCGTGGTTAGGTGCGATAAAGGAAATACGAATAACCGTTGTTAGACAGAAATGATGATTCTTTTTTATATCTGTGAAATGTTGGAAACATAGTTGGGAAACATAGCAATCATATATCACGAATATAGCCCCATTATATAATAACAACCAATCAGAAACCTTACCGTTTTTTTATCATATTTCTTCCTGGGCTCCGTATTCGCATGCAAATAACGTAGACCGCTATCTATACAGCGTTGACGGTAATATGGAGCATGCGCAGATGGTGTTAGCATTACGGTTAACGTTACCGTAATTGCCGATTTGGTTTACAAAAACTCCCTATTGACAGAAATATTCGTTGAAAATTGACTTAGAGAGTTGTTTTCTACACCGGTTTACATCAACGGTTGCATTTGGTGCCATACAGTGGTTGCTTTTCTCATCAATGATTTTATGTCGGCAGATGAGAAAAAGTTGCTATCTTCACCGATAGATTTCTGATGTGTCACCAATATCATCCAAAGCTGTTGTGTTTGATGGAGTAGGTAGACAACTGATGGGCCGGCAGAAAATAATTTCTGATAACACGTTATTGCGGGGAATTGCTTTTTATTTAAGACATCTTACGGAACTGAAATGTAATGGCAGAAATTTACGAATGCGGTTATAAAGGTGTATACTTGACGCGGCGAATAGATGCAGTAGCGACAATAAATGAATAAAAAGCAAATAAATCAACTTGTGGTGATAAGTGCGCAACATCAAATTAAAACTTTTTTATTTTAATTAATTCTTTATTACTACAAGTAATAAAGAATTAATTATTAATCCCACTATGAAGGAATCTTTTCGTAATGACATTTATGAAAGTTATTTGCAAACAGCTTTTTAAAATATGTATAATCCGCAATTCATAGTTAAGCGGACTTTACATGTTGAAATTCAGCAGCACACAATTCTATAGAATATTTCCACTTCCCTTTCCCGTTTCGTTGGCCGGTTCCAAAATTTAATTTTTCTTGTTCGGGAGAAAAAGGCGTTGTAAAACTTATGGCGTTACAGCCTATAAAACCCCATTTAGTTACAAAAAATCAGTATAAATAATTCCTAGGCATATTTCAACAAATGTAACTGATATAGTCTTAAAAAACACTGTCGTTATAAAAAAAACTACACTTACATAAGGAATTTTGAAAATGTCAAAGAAATACGATTTTTAAACAGGTAATGGGCAACTGTGATACATTTGACATTCAATTTCCATCCACCAGTACATAATTTAAATAAATGATATGACTACAGACCACCAAAAATTGCCTGTCTTCTAGGGTCCAAGGCCTTGCATTCACATAAGATGTGGTATGCGATCTCTATTGCCCCTTCACACAGTCTACTGTTTGAGTCCTCAATGTCAACACCAATTTTCTGTACTCCTTGGTATGCCTGGTAAAAATAATAATAATAATGCCTGGTTGTATTTTCCCAGTATTCTTTATGTTGTTCAGGGCAGGTTCTGGGCCCACGTATGAAGACGATGATCCTATCTTCGCTAGCTCATCGACCCTTACCTAAGTTAGTTGCTTTGTAAATGTGCCAATAAAAACACAATATTTCATTTGCACGTGTTGAAACGTATTTTTAGTTACCTCGTTGGTTTTTATGGCACAGAATGGTGAGAATAATTACAACTTCTTTTAGCCACAATAAAAGACAACGTAAAAGCACCTGTTCAAGTGAAACAAGCGAGTCAAAACCCAAGACAGAAGAAGAAATGGCAGAAGATGACCCTCCGCCTGCCAGTGAAAGCGATAACGATCTACCAGCACCTCAACTAAAAGTTGGTCCAAACGGTGAAATAGTAGTGGACGAGAAAAGTTTGATCATAGAAAATGCAGAAACAAAAAAGGGCCGGGAAGCTCTCCAACACTCCGAAGTCGTAAATGGTGACGAAGACACATCCTATGGTCTATACAAGAGAATAAAACGCACGAAGGAATGGTCCAAGGATGAAACGCTACGATTTTACAAAGCCTTAAACACAATAGGCACAGATTTTACATTGATGTGCGAACTGTTTCCGAATAGGACTAGGCGTGAATTAAAAATGAAATTCAAAAAAGAAGAGAAATTGAACCAAGCTCTCATTAATAAAGCGGTTATGCAACCATCTGAATTCGATATGACTGAATTAAGGAAAGATCTGGAATTGGAAACGAGAAGGATCGAGGAAAATAAGAAGCGCGCCGAGGAAACTAAAATTATAAGGGAAGCTGCTGCAGAACACAGGAAGAAATTAAAGAAAAATCTAAGAGTAAAAGGTATAGCGCAAGTATAATTCAACTAATGGCCGTTTACATATAGTTTTTTTTTTTAGGTATCGATGGAACTTTTATGGATTCACCTCCGATTATAGAATCCAAACCGAAAACCATAAGGAAGCGAAAGAAAACAACATATGATGTTATAAAAGGAGGTATCAACAGCATTTTATCAGAAAGCGACGAAGATGGCGACTTGCACGAAACAATATCAACCACAAATAAAGAAAATGATTGTAATGAGAACGAAGATGAAGAAAATAAAGCAAGTATATTAAAACCAACAAGATGTGGGATACTTCCAAAAGTGCAAATGCCAGATTCAAGCGATGTTCTGGCTAAGCATATAACAAAAAGGAGGAAAGCCGATGGGGAAGTATTAAATTCTGATAAAGATCAAGAAGACCTCGAACCTGGTTCAATTATAATAGTGAAATCGAAAAATACTACTGAACAACTTGTGTATAAAGTTTATATCGTGACGGATAACCAAACGAAACAACAAATCGATTTGACGCCGAACGTGTTGAAAAATTTGACTGGTATAAGTGGAGATAAATTAGATGGTGAATTGTGTGGAATCCAGACACACAATATACTGACAATATCCACTCAGAAATTTTCAGATATCGCGGAATTAAATATGAATGCTTTAGAGAGCAATAACTCTATTGAAGAACAATCGAAAGATGCTCAATTGACAAAGATGGAAATCAATGAAGTACCACTTGTTAAGGGTAATTCGTCATTAAACTCCCGTAATATTGAAATGATAGGTGATAGAATAATTTTCCCATTTGATGAATCTCTGTCTCAGGCTGTTGGGAGTCAGAATATAACTGTTTCGCACGAAGATAATAAAATGATTGTAGTCACTGAAAATTGAATTATTCTGCATACGCCGGTCATTGATATTGTTCTGTAACTGAACCTATAATTCTTTCCTGCATTGCTGTAAGTTTGTACTGACATACTTTATATATACATATATTTGTGTCTTCTTTATTTAAACTATGACTATGCATTTTATTAAGTATAAATATTTGTTATTTATGACGTAATTAATTTGTAGTGCTGCTTTATCAATTTATTTCATTCGATGTTACTATTTATTAAATAAACGCAGCATCTATTCTTGAGAATTTTATTTTACTGTATAAAATATAGAATTAAGCCTATAGCCTAATAGTTCGTAATTTTTTCTTCCTATTCACAACTTGTAAGTTTAAATAATACATATTACTTTATCCCCGCTGAAACCTAAGCAGTATTTTGATCCCGATCTTATTTTTCCCTATATACTTCTTCGTTCCTGAACATCACCGTTATATCCTATACTAAGATACAATTCCTGATTGACTCTTTTAAACCATTAAATTGACGAACAGCGTGCGGGGGACATCCAAACGCCCGTTTGGTATACGGCGAACAGAGCTGCCGACATTGTAGCACCGTCTAGTTGTGCCTCGACGCGTAATGAGCGTCTATCGTTTCAGTCAACGGCACAGAATTACTCAAATTTAATATGAATCCCGTAAAAAACTTTTAAAATTCCTCTTTTCAAAGCAGAGTTTTGAAGAAAAAGTGAAATTAAATCGCTGAAACGAGCTACGCCCACGATAACTTTAAATCAGAATGGACGAAGCAAAAACAGTCAAATGTAAGGCAATTTAAAAACAAGAATTATGAAAACCTTTCGTAGATATGTGCTCGTGAAAAAAGAACAAATAGATTATTTTGTTTTCTATTCTTGTTTAGAGGTAAACCTTCATGGAGGTTCAAGGGCGCAACAAAGTTGGGGTATTTGCATTGATTGTATAGTATGTTGTTGAGAACTTGAACTGGCGCTTCGTGGGTAGGACGAGCCATCATATCCGGTCCTCAGATTTAATAACTTCAGAAAGCGTGCCCGAAATATATTCATGGTGTTAGGTACTGCTCCCAAGCAGCGAAATTCAAAATTGCCGCAATTATTTTTAGTAACTTCAACATTAAAGCATGAAATTACCTACAATTTTCTATTACATCAATGGGTATTTTAATATCTTTAAGTTGAAGTTACTAAAAATAATTGCGGCAAATTTGAATTTTGCTGCTTGGGCTATGTCTCACACAAGGTGGTTAAATATGAAAAATCGCAGAGCTGAAAACCTTAACTGTAGGTACAGGGCCGGCAAGATAAAGATTGATGCGCGTCGTTGATTGTGAATGACGTCCTACACGACGCTGTTGCCAAATCACGTTACGAATGACTTTTCAATTAATAGATATATATTAGGCTGTTATTTATTTCTGTTGTAGGTATTTATGACGTGATTATTTGAGTCCTCATAAGAACTAATTTCAATAAAATAAGTAATATAGCAGATAAAAAGCGTTGAATAAGCAATAACCTAAACAGACGGCACAGATATCAGACAATATTTAGTGACAGAAGCAACAAACAACTATCGATAACGGTGTACATGAATACCAATAGTTAAGAAGAAAGTCGAATTGCATTAATTGATAATAGGGGCGTATAATAATTATTTAATTAGTGCAACTGGTAATTTGTGCTAAAGTGAAATAATATATAACTATTTACATATTAAACTATTGATTATAACTCCATAAAAATTGACAAATTCATATCATACAGTTGGTAGGTGTGACGTCATACATCACGTGCATTGATATTTATCTTGCCTCAATTATACGTATATTATAAAATACTTACGTTTAAGAGTCCAATCGTCTTTATTTATGATGTAATAACCGACGCGACGTGCGCACACTTGCCACTTCCGCGGCTTTACATGCCCACCTCGCAAAGCAACCAACTATGCGTGACTATAACTTGATCTCTAGTACTGTATAAAAACATGTACGTATATTTTTTAAGTTTAATTACTGGAGAGGATAGTTTACGTAAGTAGGAGAACGCTCGTATGTAAGTATAACAAAACCTCAGGAATATAACTTGATTATTTATTACATAGATATAAATATGTATATCCATAACTTTATTATTTAAAATGTACAAAAGAATGGCAATTAATAATAAAAGGGTACATGGGAATCACAATTGATGAATATGAAACAAATTTGACTACAGAAACATAGCAAAGTGAGGAAAAAAACGTGTATGTATATATTTTACAAATTAATAAAAGCGCTGTACAAGTTGTTATATACATACTGACTAGTGAATTATTCTCTTCTCTTCGTAGGACTTCATAAAATATGTCCGTCCGCATTTTCAATATTATCCATCCGTTACTCAGATTTGAAAGTAGACAGATAATTTGAGATTCAATGAAATGTTCAAAAATGAGGACAAATAGTGTTGGAAACATCAGTCTTTTTACACTTTACATTAAAGATTCATACTATTTTTTACTAGTAATACTTACACATTTGTTTATATAAACTTTACTTAATTTTCAGTGTCAATGTCTGATGGAATTAACAACTATCACAATTCATTTATACATATTAATAGGTATGCTATTAAAAAGTCAAGCTCCTTCCAAAATAATTATAAAGTTTATGTGTAGATACTAACAACTATTCCGTCTAATTTCAAAATTTACGGGATTAATATGTACTTTGTTCTGTTATTCAAGAATAAGTATAAATATTTTCTTATTCCTTAGAATTAGTTTATTCAATCGACTATGTTGTTGTTTGTTTGAAATGGTAACAACTCTTTGGTATTGAAATAGTATATGAAATTGCCTGCAGTGGATGTGTATAGAACATGTATATTCAATTATGCAATTTTTATATAATTTGTCGGGTCTTTTGTAATATTAAAATCTTATTTACAGCAATGTAACCATCATAGTTATATTTTAATATAATAATTATACCAGATATTGCGTGTTTGGCAGTTCGGATATAATTCAAGTTTATTGAAATGATGTGCTGAATCATTATTGAAACTTTCCTGTAAATTTAATTGTTTTTTTTGTTGGTATGGTCGCAATACAATTATACTATTAAACACCATTGTACGTTCGCTAATCAATTTACTGCTGCTTGTAGTAATAACATTTTGAGAAACTATTTCTAATAGAATTTAAATAAATTAAGAATCCATCTCACTTGGACACAACTTATCTAAACCTTACATATTCGACATACTAGGTTATTATGTAGTAGAAATGGGAAACTTTCATTCATCATTGTATTATATTTTACAAAAGATTTAATATGAAATATTACTTGTTATTTTTAATTTTCAAATTCTAGTAACATCACATCTACACAAATTGCACCTATTTTATTGTAATTATAATCTAATTTTCTCATGAATTGATATACGTAGCAAATACAACAAGAGCCTCACATCTAATGAAATTTAGCCAATTAGTTTAGAAGTACCTACCTTTTCTAACCGCCGCATTGTAATAGACACCGCAAGAAAATAATGCCCAATAAAATAATGCCAAGTGCGCACAATCAACGTCAAGTAGTTAACCACATTCAAATTGAATACCGTATGTGATACTACAACGATGTCGTTCTGCATCAAAACTGAGTTGCAATACAATTGTTTTGAGATGGGTAGCAAGAATAAAGTATAAAAATGCGGCACCTCTTTTAAACGCCGCAAAGATAGATGCCGCGGCGCCTACTAGAATAAACAGGGTACTTAATTTACCGACCACTTAATCGCAACAGATCGTATTGGGCATCCGTTTAAAGAGATGCAATTTCGATGGTTGGGGTAGCGATTATATGTTCGTTATATATCAAGTTAATAAAATTCATGATACAATTATTTTTAGTGATACAGTACACTGGCGATTATGTGAACACTGCTTTTTGTGAAACGTAACCTGGCGTTTCGCAAAACAGCAGCGCTGTTGTATTGCCCTCTGTATTATGTGAACAGTACAGAGCTGCTTTCCAGGCGAGAGCAAAATACTCTGGAACATCTTGTTCTGAAGTACACGGCTTCCTAACAGCTTGCAACTCGCACGCCCTGTCCCGCAAGAGTGTAAAGCTCTGATAAATTTCTTTGCGCTTGAGGGGAAAGGGGTAAGTAAATCTAGAGTATGAAACATTTTGAGGGGAAAATTAAATGATTTCTAGTTAGATCTCCATTATGTGAATAATCGATTTTGCCTCCGTCCAAATTAGTGAACATAATCGCGAGTCTACTGTATTTCTAATTCACGACACACTTTTATAAAGTACATACAATGAGTTCAACTTGCCAATGACATCCAGATGCTAAAAAAATGAACCAATAACAAAGCATGATTAATAAACAGCAGCTGTAACTTGATCAGCGAACGTAACCCTCTTCTAGCTAGGCTGTGGCGGTACCAGAGGTGCGTTCTGATGTAAAGCACTAACCGGTCGACTTCTTGGCGCTTGAGCTCGTTTCATTTCAATAGATTCACTTTGTAATACCTCCATGTATTCCCGTATAAGCGTGGCTATTTGGAAAGCCTGGGCGGTAGTGAGAATTACCTTGCTTTGCTTACAAGCGCTTCCAGTTATGATCATTAGACAATTTAATGCCGGGGAATAACTCAAAATACCGCTATACTCGTAGGTACAGAGAGTATTTCTTGAACGATGTTCCAATAAGTGAAGGCCTGTTTGATCAACTGCTAGCCACAAGACACGCGGCCAATTAGAGGTGAAAGATTGCTGGAATTCGTGTTAAAATTGAATATTTTGCACGATGAACTACAGTAAATTTCCCTTACCATTACATCGAATATAATAGCTTTATGGAGAGGCCAACTTTGTATTAAGTTTAGGAAAGCCTGCTTAGCTTCTGAAGCAGTCATTCCCTTCAAGGACTGATGATGCATTGCAACGCCTTCTTGTGACAGAGAAGGCACTAATCTAGCTGGTAGACAGTGACAAGCTATAGCTCGATAATCGTTGGACGTATCGTCGTTACAGTTGCAATCCCCTAGCTCCAATTGTGATTGTAGTGCTGTTAACATCATCTGAAATTTTACACATTTATAAATCAATAACTTACGGTCGCAATTGAGAAAATCTAAGAAAAACAAACCGCTTCTTTATCGGTGACGGGAAATCTGTCAGCTCTTAAATCGTGTAGAACTTGGTGATATAGTAATTCTTTTTCCACATTGTCATCCAGGTTTATAAAATTATCTAAGAACAAATGCTTTTTAAATAGGAAAAAGTGATGTTGAGGCCTGGTTCTTTTCGCTGTTCCCGTGTTACTCGTAGCGTTAGCAGCAGACGCCGCTCTATATCTTTCCCATTTAGCCATAACATCAGCTACTTTTTCTTCTGTTGCCAGACTTCTTTCGGAGTTTCCAAGAACTTCGTATATGGCATAACCTGCAAGAACGTCAACCATGTTCATTACCGAAACGAAATTGTAAATATATTTATTACCCTTGGCATCTGATTTTAATCCAATTTTATCTCTAACAATTTCCAGTACGTCTCTTGCTGTTGCAGATGGATTAAATTCTACGGAATGGTACTGACCATCCATGAAATGGAATCGCGCGTAAACAGGTCTGCGATTAATAGTACACAAAATTTCTTCTCTGGAAGGCGGCCATTGTCTGCGTCTGGTTCCTTGGGTTTTCTGTAAACACTTTTCCGCGAATCTCGCGAATTTCCCTTCTTCAGTTACATAATCGGAACTGCATCGTTTCAGGTGTCCGATCAAATATCGGCGAATTGCTTTGTGCGGGGGTAGAACAACAGAGCAAGCTAGCGATAGCAATGCCCAGTGGCGTAAATTAACTCTAGAATTTGGATCTGGATGATCGGTCGTCTGTTTAATGAGTTGCAAATATAGTTCGCAAAGTAGAGATTCTTTCCTCATGCAGCGTTCAAGTATCGTTTGAAGGAGGGTGATGTGTTCGTCTTCAGCTCTTCGAATCACTTCGCCTGGTGGAAAGGGAACGTTTTTGTCATGGGTCTCAACCAACGAGCAACCTTTACAAACAATTATATAAAAGGTGTAATGGAAATAGCCTATAATTAGTTTAAGGCGTGGCTCTTAAATATAACTAGCAAATATCAATATCCTTTTCCCAAGTAGTATATTACATTTTATATAGTAATTGTGCGAGAAAAGAGAACAATAAATACTTTTCCGAATACTTAATAGTGACATAATGGGTAAGTGACAAAGCGAAGCTGATTTCTGGACAATTTACGTAAAATTTCAACATCTCTTGTATAGATTATATACGTTACACCTGTTTATAGTTTCTACTCATGCATAACTACTATTTACCTTATTATTATACTAATTATTATTAGAAAGAAAACACTACATACCATTTTGACCTAATCCTGCATATTTCAGAATAATTTGGAAGACCTGTAACATGACTTGTTCCTCTGGTTCCGGTAAACGACTTATACTTTGTGGCAACGGTTGCCTACTGAACGCCCAAAATGCGTAGTGGAAGCCCTTGTAAGTTTCGCCAGTATCACCACCGTGCTCCTGTCGCAATTTATCCAATTTGTGTTTGCTCAATCTTCTGAGCGTATTTCTCAAGAAACTTCCGGCTGCATCCGTCGGTTTTCTCAAAATTTCACTGTCCACTAGAGTTCTCCTGCTGTTTACCAAATTGTGATAAAGCCGAACCCGATCTTCGTTCGTCATACCTTAATTTTAAAATAAGTGAATGGTGTGATTATTCAAAAGGAATGTTTGTTATTCGTACCTTTTATTTTTTTAGTTGATACTTCGCTTTCTGTTATCCACCCGGCCAAATTAGGACAATAACTGGCTATAAGAGATCCGATTTCATTCTTCTGCGTGGTTTCAAACACAAAGCACTTGTGGGTGTTGTCGTTTGGGTGTCTCAATAGAGTTATAGTGATAAAACTATCACTTGGATCGAGCATAATGCTTTCGACATCTTGGTAACGATATTCATTCAGAACAAATTTATCATCCGGTTTTATTAACATTAAACCTTCATTGTTAACACCCAGAATTAAAGAATTTCCGTATGACCAATAACCCCTGTATGTAACCGGAAACATTGTAGTACCATACAACGGATATTGCATTACGCATGATAAATACAATGCCTTTGCTGTTAATTCTGATCTACCCGCACCGTATTGTTTGTGCGCTTGCGCAATTATTGGAACCTACGGGAATATTTTCCATAAAAAAAAAAAACGACGTAACACGCAAATATTAACTTAAAACTCTTACCCAAACATCATCCCCGCGTGCTCTGCTTATTCTGTATGGTAAATATGTATCTATGTCTGTATAATACTCCAATTTGCTGCTATTATTCGGATCTCCAAGAGCTACTTGTGCCTGCAAACCTGCTAGTTGAAGAGCAACTTTCTCAGTAACTGGAAAGTCATCACTCTGAAACAGTTTTATGATAGGAACTCGTAACGATGCAGATTCTTCTCGAATATACCTTTACAACACTGTGCACGGCTTGAGCATATAATAAATTAACTTCGATGGGGTCCTGACTTAACTCACGATTTGTTTTAAATAATCTGCGTTTGAATACGAATCTGTTCTCACCGCTACTGATAGTCGTCGTGCTGCGTCTACCTAATGTGCTTAATCCACTCGAAGGAGTTAATTTGTTTTGATTACTAAAAAATGAAAAGTTGTGGGTAAATGACAAAGTTTTATACTTTCCTTTCCTTACATTTCCCACGCTGCGATAATATCATAGAGAAAATGATGTGCTCTAACGTGTTCTTCGCCATCAGGTCTGCTTTGGTAAATTGCCCATCCGTCTAAAGTTCTCAAACCTAGTCTCTCCGCCAATTTCCTTGCTGCATCACCTGCTGTATCGGTAGGATGTACATCTATCGCTTTCGTGCGACCATCCAAGAAGAAGAATCTGCATACGATAGTACCAAGTCTCTTCATAGCCTTGAAAGTTATATATATACATAGGTAAAATTTTGTTAACAACCTTAATGGGGTCTTACCGCGACCTCTACAGATGATGGTGGGTACTCCCGAACGAAAACTTTCGTGTTTTTGCAATTATCTAAACACCATTGAACATATTGCGCTATTCTCCCTCCTTGAGCTAAATTTTTCCTTAGGAAGGATATAAAGTATTTGTGCAACAGCTTCGATGGTTGGAAAGAAACAACGCACAAACACAACAATAACCATACGCGTTCTGTGCTCTCCGCTTGTGGGTTATTCGTCGCTTGGCGTATACATTGAACCAAAACTTCATCTCGCAATTCCTCCCGTTCCAAAGCATATCCTAAAATGCTTTGAATGACGGCGAGTTCTTTTTCTGCGTTTAGTTCACCACGAGTATACTTGCATACGTCCTTAAATGACAGAAGCATGAATTAATTTCTAAAGATCTGATCGAGGTGTTTCTTACCCTGAAAATGGTACAAGCAATATTTACGTTATCCGGATCGTACATGTGAATATGTGAAGTAGGTATGGTGTTCCCCTTGTAATACGTCACCATTTCGTATTTCGGAACCAACTCGGAACTCTGGCGTTTTCGCGTTAGCGTTGCCATAATTGTTCCTTCGGGACTGCGTTCGTGGGAATTGTAATAAGTTTCGGCAAATTCTACCATGTCGTGGTACGTTTCCTCAATGTTAGTGTCTTTTTCTTGAGTTTCTGATAACTCTTGCAATTTCTTCTCCACCCTGAATTTTCTTCTTTGCTCGCGTTCGACGTTACCCAATTCTTGTTCTTGCGAGAATCTCCATGATTGAGGCTGTAAGGTAGTAATTTTTAGTTACAAAGTCATCTAGATATACACAGTAACCGCAAATGTCGTCACTAATTCAGATTTTAATGTATTTAAAAAGTCCTCAACGCGTACGTTAGCATTGGGATTGATATGACCACAGGAGCATTAAATAACTTATTAATTCTAGCGGTAGGGATGAAGAGTGAAACTGCAAATCTCGATAATTAACGCGGAATATATAATTGAGGTGGGACAATCGTAGTGGGAAATCAATCAAGCCATGAAGAAGTCTCCAAGCGAACTTGGCTCCGCTAATAAAGAACCTAACATTAAAGTCCTATTATCACAGATCCTATTATCATTATAATGAATTTAAGGGCATACGCCGTATGTGTAAAGTCCAAATAGGAACTGCATATAGTAATTACTTGGAAAGAGTTGAAGGAGGCATTAAATCAAATCCTCGTGAAATATGGCCCTTTGTAAGAACGCAGCAAGGAACTAGCCGCATACCTGGATCAAAAAGTCACAACGAGGAGAGCATTGACGATCCTCAAGAAATTGTAAAACCCTTTTGCTAAGATATTTTCAGATGTCTTTGCTTCTAAGACACAAACTACTACACTACAATCATTTCTGGATCTTCCGTCATTTAAGTTGAAACTGGTTACTGATTCATCCCTAATAAAAATTGTGTCACTACTTCCTAGTAAGCGCTCTTCTGGTGACGATCATGTCAAAGATGCTCGGGTGGCTCTAGCGACTCCCTTAAGGAAATTGATTAATCTCTCGATAGCAACCAGTGACTTTCCGATCCGCTGGAAGTATGCGCGAATTGTTCCCGTATTCAAAAAGGGAGGTGTCCAATTATCTACCAACCGTAATTCTTTCCAGCTTTTCAAAAGTTTTTGAGCATCATAATAACGTTCGCTTCTATATTTCACCTTATCATGTTTTTTTTTGTGGGACATTCTACTGTTACCAACCTTATCAGTTTCCTACAGTATGTATGTCAGATTGTCGATGACCATGGACAGGATAGTATTTGATCGGGTAGACCACAGAATATTGCTGAATAAATTATATTCCTTTGGCTTCGCTCCCTGCCTTCTGCAACTCGTGTCATCATATTTGTCAGATCGCGTAAACTGCGTGTTTTATAATGGCTTTAAGTCTAATGATTTTGACCACTTCTAGTGTAATCCAGTGATCGAATCTAGGATTCATATTGTTTATAAATGATTTACGAACTTCTCTTGCATGTCGTGCCTTGGATTATGTCGAAGACCTTAAAGTATTCACCAGTATTGACAACGGCCACGATTTTTCACTATTGCAAAGAAGTTTTCAAATTAATTCGGACTGGTCTAATGAGAATAATTTATCGTCCAAGAAAGACCGAGAACAGAGTTGGGAAAAAGGAATTAATGAAGCTATGCCGAAGGGAGGGGATTGGAGGAAAATGGTTTTAGAGACAGAGCCTCTTGGAGATTGGGTTGCGTAGATGGCAACATTAGCTGTATAAAAGCCGCTTATATACAGCGGCTGGATAGTAACTTCCGTATGTTGATCAATAGAAGATCAATCAGCTTGGAGTATGTGTGCACGATGTTGCGATAAATTGGCTTTGCCCAACTTAAATTGTCGATTATCAGCAACAGGAAAACTATTTGTTCTCTGCTCATGTTGCATCTCAACAAGTACAGAAAGACCAGGATGAGAATGATCACCAGGCACCAAAGGCATTGGTTCCTCATTTACACATGGCTGACAACATTTGACAACAATAAATCTAGCATACAAACATCCCTATTTCTTATGAAGTTGAACTGTACTAAATTCAATAGGTTGAAAAGTTGTGGTAAGCACGTGTTTTGGGACAAGTATGATCTTCGGCGGTGTATTGTGGTATTACAAGCTCGATAGTTGATAGGCTCGAATAAGAGACAGCTTCAAAAGCATCGATAAAAGACACCAACTGTTGCATGTAAAATACCGGCTCATACATTTAACTTCTGTGGATATTGCATAACTATATATACAGCATCTTTTTTTAATAAAAAACAATTAAACTTACTCCTGTGCTGCTACTTCTAGAAAGTTGAGGGCTTTGTATGGGAGATTCCGGAGGTAATCTTGGTGGAGCTGGCAATGGTGGTGGAGACACACAAGCTGGTTCATCTCTAGGCAATACAGCTTCATAAATTGGTTCGTTGCTATCATTTTCTGTCTCAGGTGTCGTGATAGTTTCCAAGATAGTTAACGGTTCTTGTGGTGGAGGAGGGGGAGGTGGTTCAGTGGGTTCAGGTAAAGATGGAAGACCCATTTTAGGCGGCGTCGGCGTTTGCTGCTGCTGCTCCTGCGCCAAACCTTCTAATTCCTGTTGAATGACAGTTTCCAGTTCCACGTCCAAGTCCTCGACTAGTTCGTTCATTTTTTCGCCTATTTCGTCGATTATGTGATTGCGATTTTGCGGATGAACGTCCGAAAGAAACGCGAATAAGTTATCAAGATCGACCGCTTCCGATGCTGGCTCTGTCAGTCTTGGTTTCATCTGTTCGGCCATATGCGAAAGGGCGGCAATTTCTTTTTCGGCAGCTCTGAAAGCATGATTGAGAAAATAATAATCATACAGCATGGCATATTAAGAAATACAAGATCAAGTACCTTTCGCTTTGTTCCAGTTGTAACTTCCTCTCCTGTTCTTGTTCTTGTAGCGCGAGTTCGGTTTCTCTTGCTTTTCTTTCCTCCTCCATAATTTCCCTCTTGCGCATCTCCTCTTCTACCCTTCTCATTTCACGCAAAGCCGCAGCAACTTCTCTAGCGAACACGCCCCGCAAGTGACTTTGAATAACAATTACAGCTCTTCTCTTTCTTAGAAATTCGATTCTCAATTTCCATCCCTTGTAGGCGTGCTGTATACTCAGCACTGCACGCCGCGTGTGCAAATATTCCCTGCGTTCCTTATACTTTTTGTATGTCTTCTGTATCATTATAGCTTTACTTGTTAACATTTGATTACGAGTCTCTTCTAACGGCTCGTGAACATGAGATCTCATAAACACCTTTCGCTTGCCGATTTGCCATTCCGAGTTGGATATATTTCTACTGTTAATGATCGTCTCACAACTCGCACGAGGATCTGTTGGCAATTTCGTGTTTGATAGACAATGGTATCTTGTCACGAAATCCTCGAAGTTCATGTGAATCGGAAATCCCTCTTTACGTATTCTAATGATGTCTAGCATTCCTAGATATTTGAGCTGATCCAAAACTAAACTATCGTCGTAATTGTCCGGATGTTTATGCGCGTTGGGCTTTATACATCTCACGTACCACGGGGTGGTAGATTGTAGTACGTCTATTAGCGATTGCAATTGATGACGGAAAGTATCGGAAACTGTAGGTTTTCCTTTGCTCGTACCTCGCTGCACTGTTGATGTACCGTTTGCTAAAGAAAAGTTAAAAATTAAAAAGAGAAAGGTGAAAAGGTTTCACGTGTACTCACTCAGAACTCTAGCGTTAATGGCCGTTTGGAGATCTTGATATGCACTGAGATTTTGGACGAATTCATTAGTACTACGCGAAATGATATCAAAAAATACATCTTGTTGTACGTCTCTATTTTTATCAACGAAGCCTTTTACGAAATACATTACAGTCCCCGCATAGTGTCGGACACCGAATTCATTCTCCCATTTGCGTTTGTCTTCGCCTAAAATAAAGAACAAAACTCAGTTTCTTGTTTAAGAATCAACCTTATTTTCATTATAATCATTTTAACTTACCTTTAACATATCGTTCGTGATTTTCGAATTCCGCGTGGAGATTTGAAATATACGAAGCATCACAACCTCTCGGCAAATGACATTGTTCAGTCAATAAACGTAGTATACAACGGGGCGGTTTCTCTAATAATTCTAAACATAACGTATTATCCGTAAAAGCAATGTGATTATATTGAATTTCTTCCTCCTTATACTGAAATAAAAGGAAATATAAATAAACATTTTTCCGCGGAATTTTTAATATTCACTTACTATGGACTGTTCCAACGCAAAAACGTAATGGTTAAAAAACTTGTGCAACTTTTCGTTAGTGTAATTGATGCATAGTTGTTCAAAAGAATTAACGGCGAAGTTTTCAAAACCAAATATATCTAACACGCCCAAAAAGCGAGTGGAATCTTGCCCGGGGTTGATGCACGTGTTAATATGGTTTACTAACCACGCAAATGTTCTGGAATACAAAGCTTTTGCCATAGCGTGTCGATTTTCTCCAGCCTAAAAAATTCAATGCAATCGGATTTGTTCAATAAAGCTCTGCTCCAACACGCAGTTTGCTGACGTGAACCAATCGGACAACAGCTTGGGGTCCTTGAGAACTGAAATATGTTTTCGGATTGGTTCACGTGATCGCACACCGTCAGCAAACGTGTTGGAACAGAGCTTAAACTGAACGATAAATACCTCTTGCAATTTCAAAGGTATTTCAGTTATATTTCCCCTAACGTTAATTTGTCGTATCAAAACTACTTGGCGTAAACTTTCCAATTCTAATCCTAATAATTCGGAGATGATGGTCAAAATATTTTCGTCTTCAGGCGTCAGTTGACACTTCTCTCCATCGACATCCTGAAGAATTGAGTCGGTACTAAATATTTTTAAAGAAAAATATCCACCTTACTTGAAATTTTAGATTTCCCAACCAAAGTATGGCCGATAGTGTTTGGAAAATACCATGGCACATATGCGGAGGTACTTGAAGGACGTTAAAAGCTAATCTTAAGTTATCTAATCGTTTCGCATCGCCTTCCATCTTTATGCACCCGGATTGGTTCAGATAATTATAGAATTCCGCTTTCTTTAAATGCAATTGATTCGCCAACTCTTTGTTGTTCTATAATTAAGTAATAAAGTGGAAAATTTATTAAGTTGTGAATGCAAAAGGTCTTACCTTTGCACCCTCTACTAATTGGTAAAATACGTGATAGTTCCTTTCTCCTGGTCCTTGAAATGTTATCCTTGACTGTTCTAATAAATAATCTTGTACAATGCAACCGGCAATCATCCATCGTGAATCGAAACAAACTTGCATAAACTTTCCAAATCTGCTGGAATTATCGTTTCTAATAGTTTTAGCATTACCTGAAAACGAAACCTAATCATATCCTAGTTGGTAGATATGCATAACATCCATTAAAGTTTTTTTTTTTAATCGAAATATATTTTTATGTCTTATAGTATTTATTTCATATTGATGAGAAGTGGGCAATATTCAGATCCATTTTATTTGAGTCTGCTCGTATTGTATGTGGTACAAGCAATATAATAAAGATAAAGGGCAAACAGCATGGTGGACTGAAGAAATCAAACAACAAATAAAAAATTAAATGACAGGTGTACCTAAATAAGAAAACAAATAATAACTAAATAATAATAACAAAGAATATAAAGAATAGGGAATTAAAGTTAAGAAGCTACTACTACACTCTAAACAAACAAAAATTGGAAAGTATTTGGAGTCCAGCTAGAGAAAGATAGTAAAAGTAATCAAAAGCGTTCTTTAGAGTACTAAAAAATTTGAGGAGTAATAAAAAAATAGAAAATCTGATAATTAAAAACGAACAAGGAGATATGCTTACAGACGAAAGAGAGATTATGAAAAGGTGGATGGAACATTTCCAAAAACTAGCTCAGGTTTAAGTTGGGACGCCATGTTAAAATATACCAAAATCGAATTAGAATTGTTTACCGATATTGATATGCATTAGTTTGTTAAAAAAAGTATTAGAGGGTGTATCAGCCAAGGAATCTTTAATGAAGTTGGGAAAAGGAAGAAGTGCCGCGTGAGTGGGAAATTGGATTAATCGTACCACTGTTCAAGAAATGCGACAAAAAATTGTGAAAACTACAGAGGCATAACGGTAATTAGCACAACAATGAAAATACTTGAAGAGATTGTAGAAAGACGATTAAGAAAACAAATTGAACCAACTTTAGACGAAGAACAGACCGGATTCCACGCAAATAGAAGTACTCAAGACCATGTGTTTACCATAAAAGAAATTATAAACAAGAGAACAGTCAGAGCTCAACCAGTTTTTTTGGATTTATTGATATAGAGAAAACGTTTGATCAAGATCCCAGAAATAATATGGCAAAGTTTAAGAAACAGAAACTTAAACTGGAAATTGATTAGAGTTACTAAATGTCTGTATAAGAAAATTAGAATCAGTGTTATAAGTAAAAACATGAAGTCGGAAACGTTCAACATTAAGCGGCAGGAGTACGGCAGGGTATAAGTGTAAGTACACTACTTTTCTTCGCTTTTATGGATGATTTAATAAAAGAAACTAAGCGGATGACAAAACCACTAAAGTAGGCCATAGGAATCTTGAAAGAGTAGACATCACAGAGTGCATTTTTGCAGACGAAGTAGCAATTATTACAGGGAGAGAAAAAGACTTGTAGCTAAATTTAAATGTTTGGAACAAAGTATTAAAAGGAAATGGGATGAAAATGAATAAAGCAAAAACAAAAGTCATGGCCATAGGAAATCAAACACAAATTCAAATTAAGGTCAAAAGTTTTGGATATTTGGGAACAACTATAGAAGAGACCAGAAGATAGGAAATCGAATTGACTAAGAGAATAGAGAAGGCCAATAAAGTATATCAAGCAATAAGAAAATGCCTTATAAATAAAACAGAAGTAAGCAAACAAACAAAAATGAAAGTTTACAAAGCCATTTACCGACCCATACATACTTTCGGTTGTGAATTGTGGGTTTTAACGCAAAAAGAAAAAAAAATATGATACGTGCAGCAGAAATGAGGTATTTACGAAAAGTTCAAGGGTTTACTAGAGTCGATAGAGTTAGAAGAAAATCTAGAAGTAGAAGCAGTAGAAAATTACATAGAGCGTAAACAACTCGGATGGTGGGGACTTGCAGAAGCTAAGACATAATACACCAGTTAAAAGAATTTGGAACTGGGGGGAGGAGGAGAGGATGGTCCAAGGAGACGAAAGAAAAAAAAACACTACTACGCGATATTTGTACGCACAAGTAGTATTACAGATGTGCGTTTCTGATACAAACAGAATAGAAAATCTCAGCTTTTGCGGATTCCGAAATCACAATGTGGTAAGGAAAATAAATTCTCGTCGTAAATTACCATCTTCCTAAACCCACGCATACTTACAACCTGTAACATTATAATCAGAAAGTTTCCAACAAATTTATCGGCTTACTGATATTTTCGTATATTTTCTTTTGTATGCATCAGAGTCCGAAAGTTACGTGTTACAAAAGGTCAAAGCGTACATATTTTATACATTGATAGGCAAGAGTTATTTAGAGTAATATTGAAGTAAAGTACGTCGCGTATAATATAAACTTTGTTCCGGTTGAACTGATAATAGATTATCCAAATATAGAATTTTAGGGCACACTATTTAATATAAATTTGACCTACCGAAAGCTTCTAAAATCGTATTTGCTTCCAAAATCTGTTGTTCCACCCAGGTCGATACGCCGCTGGTCACCGAGCATAAATACTGCAATATAAATCTCGTATTTTCAGTCTTCCCGGCACCACTTTCGCCACTGATGACTAAACTTTGGTTTTTGCTACCACCTCCAGGTTTATCAGTCTGCAGAGATGCATACGCAGCTTCCCCAAGAGCGAATACGTGCGGTTCGATAGATCCTAATTTCTTTCCCTGGTACTTCTTCACGTAGGTCTGAAAAGTTAAAAGGAAATTTATGTTAGATGCATCGTCGTCTACATAAAGGTTGATTCCCACTATACGCTCCGTTTACGTAAAACATTTTTGGTTGGAAATGAATGGATTGTACTTATTTGGAAGTAACAGAAGGTGTGCATACTAGTGTTGAGACTTACGCGTTCGTGAACGCGGACCTATAAAAGAGCATTCTGTGAGGCGAGAATCAAGGATAACAGTATACAACTCTCTACGTTCATACGAACACGTCGAGTATCTGACGAACGCGAAACTTCGAACGAGATGAAACGGGCGACGTTCACTTACCGTAGGAGCAAGATCCGTGATACGGAGTAGACGTTCACTCGTTCGCGCGTTCACGAACGCTATGCAAAGTAGGAACGCAGGCGAAATACGAACGCAAGTAGCAAATACGGAATAAACTTGTATTAAATATAAATTGCGCATCAAAAATATGTTTCTTTTATATGTACACTTAATTTAATATGTGTGAGAGGTTTTCTTCTTCATCTTT